>CM031239.1:1041361656-1041570993 GCA_018340775.1 Taxus wallichiana var. yunnanensis
AATAAAATGTAATCAATTTGTTTTTTACAAGGGTAAAATATTGGGTGGATTTGATTGGGAGTGGTTGGAGAGAATTGATGGAGTTGGCATATGGGAGGAGGGGTGGCATGTTCGTGCAATTGTTAGGATGTTTAGATAAAGAAGGTGTTGCACATTTTATTTCACGCAACCATCATATGGAGCTGGAACAAGTTGCAGGGCATGAGGCACCTCGTCATCAATCACATCTCTCAGTTGTGCAATTAAATGAGCTTTGAGTGGGGTAAATACATCTATGATTCCTCTAAATGGCCTTCAAACATGTCTTTTCCTTGTAAAAGAATACAAAAACTCTATTTAAGGTATAGAGGTGTTAACCATGATGAAACATAAGGTAACGTTATAAATTTTATTAGTAGTTAATTAGTTGCAGCGAATCCAAAATATTACAAGTAATTATTCTAAGAAAATATCTCACTATTAGTCATCCTAAAATCAATCCATTATGGGGTGCATAAGCCCTACATAAGAGATAAATATGTAACCTAAATAACTCTTTGTTTTTTAATATATAATTGATTGATATGGATTTGTATTGGTCTTGGAAGAGGATTCAATCATCTTGGTAGGAAAAGAACTATTTTATGCCATCATGTTTTTTCTATATGCGAAAAATACAACATGTAATGAAAAAAAATCGCCAAGAAAAGAAGGGAAAAGCTAGAGAAGAAGAATGAAATATGGATACTATGGGACGGGTAAAAATACATAAGTGTAGAGAGAAAATGCCTCACAAATAGGAATAGGAAAGATAATGAAACACATGAGATAATGAAAATAAAATTTGGTGCACGTGGAGCGAAACACCATTGGATGCACAAGATGAAAATTCTCAAGGAGAATGAGTAACGATAAATGGGTGATGAAAGGATCACAGAGAAATAAGTACATAAGGATGGAGGGTTGGGTGGGATCCCATGGAGTAAGTAAGGATGTAAGGAAGGTTCTAGGAAGAAAATATGCATGGAAGTGAAAATTGTAGTAGAAGGAAGGATACAGATAAAGAGGGAAAGAGAAAAGAAACACCCTAAATGATTTAGGTGGAGTTGGAAGGACATAGGAAAGTGAAAACTCGCAAGGGGAAATTTCAAATTGAATGGTGAATTGAAAAGGAAAAATATCTCCAAAGATCCCTTAAGTGGAGGATGATGATTTGTGGTGAGAAAGGAGACTCACAACGAAAGGCTTGTGGCTAGCCAATTATTTGCAAGGGAGAAGGAATTTGATGATAAAATACAAGTGAAGTATCAAGGAGAAGGATCCAATTAGAGGAAGAGGTTTGGATATAATGAGTTGAAGCTCACAAAAAGTGCAGGATAGAATAAGGGACTATAAGAGATGTCATAAGAATCTATGAGGTTAGGATAAGGCTAAGATGATGAACAATCCATGACTAAAGGGTGGTTCTACTACACACTTAGTATACTTGAGTTGGAAAAAGTATTTATGTACCTCCGGTGTTTGATGTAGGATTACTTAAGGTTTAGGGAAATAATGCACAATGTTTCTCTAAGTATGGGTGAACAAAAAATTTGGAGAGTGTGTGAGAAGGAAGAGAAGAAAATAATAACTAAGGGAAGTTTGAATAGGATTGTGCAAGTACTTTGTGTAGTATAAATAAATGAAGGAATGTTCTGGTTTTTATCTCTTGTGGGACCATTGAATGGAAGGTAGACAAGAGGAGGCTCATGAACCATTAGCAAATTTTCTGGTGTGGATACGGAATCAAGCTCCACAACTTTGACCAATTGTTTCCCCTCATGCATGGTCTCCTTACCTTCATCTTGTATAATTTTCATATAATTTGCTTCTTCATTTGCATTAATATAGAAATATTAAACCATTAGATGCTTAAACTATTGGATATTTTAGCAAAACTTTAGTGTAAAACAATAAAACCCCCACCTCATGATTTACGTAATTGATTTATGCTTGACCATCAATTATGCTTGCTACCTCAACCTTATTCATTTCTAAGCCCAGGGTGTCAAAACTTTTGTGCTCGTGTCATTTGGTATTAGTGAGAGCTACATGAGTTAACTAAAACAACCATTTTTGTCTACCTTGCAAAGTTAGAAAACACAATTTCCAAAGATGTGTAAAACAACATAGTGTGCCCCATAAAAGAGATGTCAAACATCGTATGTGTTCCTTTTATGAGGAGAGTCGCATCACTCTATAGATTGACCCCAATCGAACATTTATACTCTCTTCACCGCTCCTCTAGGAGCCCCACACTCTGCGTTTTACATGTTTAGGAAGTCTTAAACCTAAAAAGTTGGTTTTTGTTTCGGCTCACCGTTTGAACCACGAGCAACAAAATGCTTATCTACCTTCGCAAACCTCTAGTATTTTTACTAGAAACTTTCTTGTAACATTCATTTTGGGGAAAATAACTCTTCTAAATAGTTTGGTAAAGGCATTTTGTATGCCTCAAGTCATTGTTTGACTAGGTCTAACTGGATCAACTACGACCGGTGGCTCTGGAAAACCCATCGCCGTTTATAACTTGTTTTCCAATTCTCAATTCCGTCAACTCGAAAAACCCTCCATATATATGGGGGAATGTAGGAATATTTCTATGGAGATTCCATCCATTGAGAGTTAGTTTTTAGATGAGGTTTCTTATCCGTCGAGCTAAAATTGGTTGTTGTTACACTAGTCCATTTACAATCGATGGCCTTGGACAACTAGATGCCAATTGTAAATCATTCGCCAGTTATGAATTCCATCAGTTCCTATGAATTCTTGGTATATAGGAGGACACATATAAATTTACCCATTGTGTATTTTCTCATCGGAAGACAGTTTTTGAATGTGGTTTCTTAGCCTCTGAGCCAAAATGAGACATTTTTGCAACTAGTAGAAAATGTAAAATAAGGTCACAAGACCCTAGCCAAGACAATAAACTATCATGAAAACTTATTAAAATGTATAAGTAATTGTATGAAACTCTCCCATGTGGCTTGTGGTGTGAAATGTGACTTTTGGAAAAATAATGTTTCTCTCTCTTCCCTATCTCTTTCTCTCTCCTTAGTTAAGAAATGAAATGAAATGAATATATGTCTCTAACCCTCTCTTTTTGAGTGAAAATTATTATTATTATGTAAATGGAAAAACTAAAAACATTAATTATGATAGATTTAAGTGGATTCCATGCCAGCTATTTATCATTGATTTCATGCTCACATGGTTTTGCAGGATGCAAGTAATATGACAAAATGGTGTGGTTGTAATTCATTTTGTATCATTATAATTTATGTATGTTAATGGAAAAATATATATGTATTGTTATGTTACAAAGTAAAGTTTATTATTGAAATTTTGTAATGTGTATGAGTTACAAGTGTTTAGGGTTGTTTGGGAAATGTGTACCTAACCATGAGTGTCATGTTGATTCAAAATTATGTATTGTAAAAAAAGTTGGATATATGTGTTAAATGAAATTGAATTTAATAGCTTATAGTTCAATTCCAGTGTGCAATTGATGATTAAATAATTGGTGTGTTGTGTTTCTTACCTTGAAAATGTAATAAAGATATCTAAACAAAACAATCAACCCTAGTATAAAATTCATGTATAACTACCCTTCATGTGTGATTCTTTTAACATATAAAACTAAAACCTTAGGATGAACTTAAAATCTTTACACTCGATGGAACCTTCTAGCTTAAGTAAATAAGATCCCAAGTTGATATTTCCATCCTAGGCTACACGCTTAGTGACATCGTCATGAACCCAATGGTTAGGAATGACATGGTAAAATTTTTCTTGAGTATTATTTCCCTTCTAAGAATGTTAATCGTGGGTTTAGTAGAAATAATGTGTTCTCTTAAGTTAGTGCTCCATGGGAAATCAACATTAAACATAGTGTAAAACCCTCTTGGTCAAGCTCATGTGTAGAGTGAAGAGTGTTAGGTGGAAAATATCGCCAACTGCCCTTGAAAGTCACTTTTAAGAGTTGGGATCATAAATGAACTTGAAACCCAATTGCAATTGTCATTTGGGTTCTATGATGTAATACTAAGATTTTATTGTGAAACTTAACAACTTTTAGTTTATGATTAGTTGGTGAAAATGTAACCATAAAATGTTGTGCTTGGAGAAAGGTGAAATTTAGGCCATTCTTATAACATGTTTAAATCATCATGCAGTGAGAAAATTGATCCACGTTATGTAAACCCTAATGTGATCCTTAACCCTTTAAACGATGGACTAATCCATCTTGCTCTCCCTCTTATCCTTTTATATAATGGATGTATGATGTGAAACTGTGATCATGTTCTTGAGATAAATTCCCTAAGAAAGGGACTAGTGGTCTCATGAGCATTCAAATTCCCTAATAGAAAATAGGTTATACAATTCATTATAAAAGGCATATAAACCTAGTTAAGGAAAACCTTCTTAAGTTGGACGTAAAATGATAGCTAGGAAACCAAATCTAGAAACAAAAAAAGGAATGTGTTGTCATGTTAAGTGCTTTCAAAACTTTAACTAATTGTTGGAGCTTAACTATAGTATAATTATAATTGACACTTGGCCTTAGGAAGCATAAGCATGAGATGTTATCCATTAGGTAAATTGAAACATGATCTTCCTTGTAATTTGGTTTAACCCTCTTGTTGTGGATAAAGAACCTAATCCGTATACAATACTTATTGTGTGCTAAACCAATTAACAAATTATAAATGAGTAAAAGAAACACAAACCTAAATCCTTAAACAAAAGGATGTGAACTTCACATCCTTTGGAATTACTCTTGCTCTATTTTGTAATGGAGGTACGATATAATATCAAGATGTATGCCCTTAGGAGTGAATCCTAGGGATAATACCTAGTATCCTTGTGTGTATGTAAATAACCTTGTGTGTAAATAAATATCCTATTAACGAATGAACCAATTAAACAAATAATTAAAATAATGTAGATGATCCTTATTTAATGAGATACACCGTAAGTTAAACATTAAAATGTATAAAGTAAATCTAGCAAAAAAGGAAACTAAATGTATGATTTAACATATTATAAGCCTCTCTAGAACTTAAGTTAAAGATTGAACCATGATTGTAATAAATGTGTAATCCTAAAAATATCATGTCGTGGGAAGACCCTATCTATAAGTTTATACTGTAGTTGAATCGTTATGTTGTGCCTTGTCATTTGAAAAAAATTGCCTTGATTTGCATCATGTGTTTCATGTTATCTATGCGAGTTATTGTTTGTGCAAGCGTATCTTGTGTTGGGTGTTGTCCTAAGTGATCTCCTATAGTCTCGTGTACACTGCAAGGTAAGTAAAAAAACAATTATTATAATATTTTTATTATTGTATTTATGTGTGTAAAATGTGGGTTTTACACTTTTCACAAAGGTCATGTGTCATTTTGACATATTTTTGGACCAAATTCCTACATATAGTGGTCTAAAATTCTCATAACATTTTTTTGATTTGTCTAGAAATTAGAGTTGTAATATCGTTTCTTTTCTTTATGGAATAATCCAAGATTTAGCGTAAGCCTTCATTTATGAAGGCATGTTATTTATGTAATATTTGAGGGCCATCGAGGTATTTTACTTTTAAAGATTTTTTTGTTTTAGGTTTTCTTAGCATTTTAGGGCTTTTCTTAGAGATAGTGGAAAATAAAAGGTAGATTATAATGTTGTAAAATATTAGTCTGGATTCAGAATGAGAAGGAAACCATTTTTAAGGTTTTTGAGTTTTTATAAAGTAAGTGTGTGTGTGTGTGTGTGTGTGTGTGTGTGTGTGTGTGTGTGTGTGTGTGTGTGTGTGTGTGTGTGTGTGTGTGTGTGTGTGTGTGTGTGTGTGTGTGTGTGTTGTGTTTCGGAGGTATTTCGACCTCTTACAATTAGATCCACATCAGTTGGTGTCATAACATGATTTTTATCTTGTGGGAATGGTGAATAGGATAGATTTGGGAGAGGAGGTTATGCCCAGATTAATAGCCATATGTAGGAGCTAGATATACAAGTTTATGAGATCACAAGAGAAGTTACCTACATTAGAAAGATACACGTAAATAGGGATGTAAACCCGAGATAGTGATACTAAATATATACCTCTATTAAGGAATGAAGGATGCGATAAAGAAGAAAATGAGAGAGATGAAGAAACATTGAATGAGTTTCCATTTGAGGAGAGAATTATCTAATCTTTAGATGGAAAGAATGATAAAGCATCAAGATTAATGTTCCTGATTATGGTGGAGAGTTATAGCCATAGGATTTGACCAACTTATTGAATCACATGGAAAAATTATTTGAATGGAAAACCCTTTTAGAGGAGAAGAAAATTAAGTTTGCATCAAAACAATTAGCTAGACATACATTGATCCTGGTGCATCATATCCAAAATTAAAAACAAAGGAAAGGAAATGATAAGATTCGAAATTGGATTAAAATGATGAAGTAGAAGAAAAAATTTCTTCCTATGGATTATGCCTAGACACTATTTTGAAGGTTTCAAAACCTAAGATAGAACGATATCAACATTAAAGATTATACCAATGAATATTACAAGCTATCAATCTAGATAGAACATGGATATTCGTAAGCACATAAGGCTATAACGTATGTAAGTGGGTTGAGTTATACCATACAAAATAAATTGAAAATGACTTGGATCCATAACCTAAATGATTCTTATCAATTCACATTGAAAGCATAAGAAAACCACAAGAGGAGAAAGTTTAGAAGAGGAGTGAAGAGAATACCATCATCATCTCCAATGAGAGGGAGAGGTATATTTGATTCCCTAAAAGGTGGATCCTCTAATGCAGAAGGAAGGAAGAATATTCTCAAGACCATGGTAACTACTAAATAGGTAGGGGTTTTAGAGAGGAAGAGGATATGGTGGAGGATGAGGTTGGAATAGCTTAAAAAGGAAGCATACTTGTTACCGATTTGTGAAGGAGGAAGAGATATTTTGAGTGTCCAAACTATCCTACATAGGATAGATGGCAAGTGGAATAGCCATAAGTAAACTTGGTTAAAGATGAAGAAGAAGAGTAAATGGAGGTTACTTCAAACATGGGTGAAACCCTCATGATAAGGAAGATGATGATCATCTTAAGGAAGGAGAAAGAACAATATGGTGTTGGTTTTCAGTCTTGGCTACAAAAAAATATCTTTTAAAAAAGATGTACCTCTGAAAGGAAGGTATGTAAAATTATTATTGATGATGGTATTTGTAAAAATATGGTATCCATTTTGATGGTTGATAACTCAATTTTGTGAGAAGTTCTTTTATCCATATCACATATCATGGTTCAATATATGGAACAAGGTAATCATAGATAAAATATGTCTAGTAATGCTTTTGATTGGGAATACCTATGAGGATGAGGTATGGTGTGATGTTATTCTGATGTAGACACTAAATCACATACTTTGGGTACATTACTAGGTCTTAATCACATATTACTATTCATATGCTTCTTACGGGATAAAATTACTAATTGATCATTATACTTGGTATCTTAGCTTCCTACCTAATCTCCCTCTCATCATTACTGAGACCTCACCGCCTAGTCTCGGCCCTTCATACTTCACATTTTCTAGCTTTGGACACCATCTCCCGGCTAGGATGCCAAGTCACAGCGTCGTAAACCCCTCTAGGTGGCCCAATCCTCTTTATACTTTACTCACTCCTCTTTGGGTCCTTTTAGCCATTGGTTATCCTTATCTATTAAGGTTCAACCTTTTAGTGATCAATTACGAAATTTGAACAGGAGATCCATATAAATATAAAGTTATGTGACCAAATTTAAGGACCAATCTCTAAGCATTAGCTATCACCACCTAAGGTTACATCCATCAAGAATCTAAGAGCATCTTTGCATCCATATAACACCATTACAAGGGAAAAAGGTTGGTTTTATACATCACATGCATAGGAGGGACATTTATTTTATTCCATGCACACATCTATTACATCTTTTTACATCTAGCTACTTTTCTCACTATTTAGTGTGACACACACAAGAGCCACCTAGGCACGATTCCAAAAACACACAACTACATTGGATCTAATATGAAGAGTAACTCTTATTCATAAGATCACCATTGTGACAACTGAGGATAGTCCAACTCCTCATTCTACATCTTTATTTTTTAGGATTTGATGTTCTTTTGAGGGTTTGTAGGTGATATTTTCATTACAAGTTATCGGCGACACCTATGGGAGTTGCATGACATAATAGCTTGACAAACAACGAGGATTTGGATCAACTAGCCACCTAGTGAAATTCATTTCTAAACTTTCTACATATAACCTAGCACCCGAGGAAGGGATCCTATCACCTAAGCACCCTAAGTACGAACCTAGGCATCATGATCCCTTCTCCTCCTACACTTCTCATAATTTTCTGGGCTCGATTGTGACATCTTGCACTCTTGTTCTATCATTTTTTCACTTTCACACACCTCGAGGATATTACTTGAGTACTTTATTCCTTCTCCTACATCTAGGGTTTCATACTTTTCTATCTTATAAATCAAGCTAGATATGAAATTCATTACTATATTATTGCATTCTTACTCTCTGTAATTATGGTTTTAATAATAAGTAAATATTTTTCAAATCATTTGGTGAACCCCATTCAAAAATCTTATTTTCTAGATCCTTCCACTATAACATTCATATTTAAGACTTTAGAAACAAGGGAATTTTTTTTTACACAATGTTTTCTGCTCTAAATAAACATCATTTAGAAAACACATTCCATGTCAATCAATCTCATAACAGATAACCATATGCAGCTGTAATGAGTCGGTATGTTATTGATCTCTCATTCCGTGACTCGGTTACAAACTGATCTCTCATGTTTGACTTAAGAATAGAATACTTTATGTATACTACGTATACTTGGTTTTCCTACCCTATTCGGATACTCAAAGTGATATATTTAAAGAACCTATCTGAATATTAGTTACCAATATTCATCTGACATCACATTGCTTTAAACCAATTGACATAGGACAACGTAACCAAAGCAGATTACGATACTTTGGCCAAATATTTTCAACATGTTGTTCATGTTACTATTCCTAGATGACATACTCGTTATTTTGGAATACGTCCTTCACCTCACTCTTCTATTATATAGAATGGTCTTTACTAACTTCCGTCAGTCCACTTGCCCAAGGTTTGACCCTAGCCCAAGTTAGTAACATAATTTGTTATAGGAAGACGCTCACGATGACTTAGGGTATATGGGCATACTCGGTCGACCTGAGTCAACCAAATGTGCCAAGGTACCTTGAGTCATATGAAGCTACTCTATATCCTAAACATGCTACTAACTTGACCTAGAGAGAATCTAAGTTCAAGTCCAGATGTGGGTAGATCTAGATGAATAAATGTGGAAGGGTGTTACCACATGTCAACTAAAACATTGTATCCTTGAGAAGCCCCCGGTCTTCTTGAAGGTGATCCTCGTAGTTGGCATGTGCCAACACCTATTAGAACTGATTCATCACGATGTGCATACCCCTTAGTGGTCATTAGATTTAAATTTAATTGGATTAAGATTCATATTGTAGCAACCATGCCTAACCCTAATTCCAACATTCATGAAGTTATTTATCCATAATTAATCTGAAATGATATTAATAACTTCATTAACTCATGTTTGCATTGATGTTCATTACCGTGGCCTAACAAGCAGTTATCCCCAAAACAGGGCAACAAACATCAATCGGTTAATTCTTAATGTAACCTAGCTATCCAAAGAAGGTGTATCATTCACCTAGATTCAGCTAGTGCTTAATTTTTATAAACGGACAATAAGGATTAAATATCATAACCAAAATTCCATTTATTTTTCATTCTTTCGAGAGAGGAAGAAACTTCCTCTACATGGTTAGATGTTAGGGTTAACATAACCTTTTTATCATTCTTTACTCATATAGTTTAATTATATGAATAATGCATATTTCATTATTAAACTATAGTTGTGTAGTTAGAGAACAAAATCTTTTGCAATTTAACAAGTTTCATTATAGTAAGGGATATTGTATTATCCCCTTTAATCCAACTTATCAATTGATAACAAAAATAGTATACAAACAGATATAAGGAAGATCGACAAGATGTCACTACTATTTCTGTCATATAAAGTACAAGAGAATTTACACAACAAATTGGAGTTAATCTCCAAACCTTTCAATTCATCATGATAAAATATACATTTACAAGACTATGGATTTCAGACATATTGCATGTCAATCAACATTGCAATCATAAAAGAACATCACTTTTCTTTTCTAATACAACTCAAGAATGAATCAAAATTATTTACATAAGATCCAGAATTAATTAAGCCAATGCATCATAAAATCTTAGGATGTCCATCTCCGCAAAAATTTCTAAAGACGAGACAGTTTAATGAACTCGAGCATGATAAGCACTAAGCATTAAAACGAAGTGCATTTTACTAATTGTTCCATTAAAAAAAATTACTTTAATGAAATAATTAATATATCATATAAATAAGCATAAGTAATAACAACCAAATAAGAACTACAATAATGAGTCTGAATTCACTTTAAGAAAAGAGCATAATATAATCTGTAACATCTGCATTATAACATATAGTTTAATTGATCCTATCAATTACTTTTAAACAAACAATGGTCTTGTCATCCAATTGTTTCATAATTCTATCAGAATAGAAATACAACATTTATCTTTACTATGTAGCAAAAGAATTTATTTACAAAGCATAGCTCATATTAGGATGATTCATCCTACCACTTAAGCAAAAAGAAGAAGAATCAATACATACTATTCCCCATACACTAATCATCTAGAAACAGAAACAGGTTCAGAACACACATAACTGCTTCAGTTCAAGGATAACAATATAAGGATTCAACATTAAAGAGACAACATCTAAACAAGAATCCCAAATCAATCCAAGAAGGGATAGAGAATCAAAATAGTCTACCTGCAAGTCTTAACTAACTTCTACATGTTAGAAGATATCATTCAAAGTTTTAAAACCAGACGTTCCACAAATCAAAGCAAGAATCACATGATTTTAATCTCTTCTCATGTCCATCCAAGGAGGATTCATAATAATATATGGTGCAAAAATAGAAAACCTTCCAATATCAAATCCAAATGAAGTATGACTCGGTCAAATAGAGCAGTTGGTCTAAACATGTTTACATTTTCTCTTCAACAGAACCAACTCAACTATTCTCTTTCCACATCATTACAACGAATGACTTATTACAAAGTAGCCTAAACAATCCACAAGGAAATTTCCATCTCAGAAGAGTGGTTTCCCACTATTTCCTACAAGACAAAAGGACAAAAATCCAAGCCCAAGGAGTCGAGTAGGCCTAAGAGAACAACCACTCTACAACCAAGAAGTGAGTCATGTTACAGAGAAGTTCGATCAAATGAACTAATCTTAACAAAAGTAAAAGGATATCAATAGAAAAGGTCCAATCAAGAATTCATTTCATTTATACTATCAAATGAATTCCCATTCTATTTCCAAACTCATAAGTTCTTTACTAGATCCCAAATGAGAATACAAAACCAAACTCATAGTTTAAAGAAAGCACACTTCTAGTTTCCCTTACAAATCAATACAACCTAGTTTATATATTCCAATTCATTAAACACAAGTTCAAATTCAATTCACAGAAAGGAGTACACAGTACAGTCCCAAAATAGAATATTGTCCACAAGAGAAATACATTCCTTTCTATTTTTAAAGACCCAAAGATTCCTTCAATGAATCTAACAGATAATACAATACCCAAATCAGTATAAGCTAACAAGTTTCCAAAAATACCGACAAACTCCAAATAAATTGAAATCCCAATTACAAGGGATTCAACAGCTCAATACAAAAGAGCAAGTAATTCATGATCCAAAATAAGAACAAATTAAAGAAACAATCCCAAACCAGAGGTAATATATCCTACCAACAAGATTCAGTACACTAGGGTATTCAACTCATATTTCTTTTAGAACCCAGAAATAAATTAAAAGGATCTAAAGAGAGTAAGAAGATCAAAACACAATAAGTCAAGAAAGGTCCCAACGTTACCTCAAACTTGATCAAAACAGAATTCACAACAAAAGGACTTGCACAACTCCATCTATAAAGATTGTGATAGAGAAGGTGTTCATTTCAAACATCAATCACAAGAAGGAGTATGCATACCGCATTTCTATAATCCACAAAAAATGATAACAACTATTTCAACAAACTCTATATCAAACCAAAGAGTAAATAACAGTACAGTAACTAACCAGAGGTTCCTCAATCCCTCACCAAGTTATAGTTATTATCCATTAAACTACAAACAAATCAGTCAAGCCTTCAACAAGATGTGGGTTTTCTCATAGCAGAGGAGAGAAGAATATCCTCCATATTTACATGCCTTTACAAGTTCAAAGAAGGTGGTACAGTCTCAAAAATAGAAGTACCACAACCATTCCAACTCAAGAAGCTACAAGGAGAAGATCTCAAAAGAGATTACCAAAACAACTCAAACCAAAACTATTTTCCCAAGATTTTTCGAGTAGATAGTCCCATAAATGAGTTCTAAGCATTTCAAAACCTTGAATACGAGTAAAAATCAAGCTTAGAATACAATTACATAACCAAACACGATGCCTCGAATTCAAGTTCAAAACACACAAGTATTGAATATGAGTTCAGTGTAAAACACGAAGCTTCAAACATGAGTTTAGAGCAACAAAAGCTCTAATAAAAGCTCGAACGAAACAAGAGGCTCCAATACAAGCAAAGAGAAAAAAACAAGGCATCAAGTACCAATTGTAACAACACCAGCCTTGAACACAAGTTCAGAATGAAATACAAAGCTTCGAATACAAGTTTCGATGCATTTCACTTTGCGAAATTGCACGAGAGAGTTTCCAAAGGATAACATTATTTAGCAATGGATTTTATATCCAAAACTGACATAGATTCATAAAAACATGAAAGTAAATAACTAAACAAATCATAAAAACATTTATCTCATGATCAAAATTGTTTTAATGAATCATTTAGAAGAAAGCAAGAAATCCTAATGGGTAGAGCCTATCATGCCTGATAGTGCTTTAGACAATTAGAAGGAGACTTCTAGCCGATCTTCCAACTCTTTTTATCCTCCATGAAAGATAAAAAAACCAAACATATTTTCTTCCAATGCCTCATATACTTTCCTTCAAATGAAAATAGACCAGAGAAACCAAAAATAGCCACAAAGTAGAAGTCAAACTATTGGTTTGAAGAACTAGATAGCTCCATGCAGAGAAAAAATTGCAATGCATGCAAGATCAAACAACCTCCAAAAAATCCTCCTTTGTTTCCAAGACAGTTTCCATGCAAAAATCGAGCTTCATTAATGTAATTACTCCCAAATCTCCCACTTATCTCTCCTTGCCACTGCCTCTTAAAACTTGCGAATGTCATTTCCACTTTAACATGCATTTCCATCTTTAGTGAATCCTCCACATATGCTTCCACTAAATTCTACTTGCCTTTTCCAAAACTGGTTGTACCTCCATTCATTTAACCAAATCAAATAAAAAAATCCATTGGGACCCTCATCATAATGCCATGCGACCCTTAGGTTCCCTTTTAATAGTTTAGGATAGATTTCCCAAAACTTAGGTTAGTTTAAAAATAAATTCCTTCGTCTTAAAATCATTGCAGAGGTAATTTCCACCTTAGGTTAGATCAAATTCATAGCCATATAGTATCGGGTATTAGGTTAAATAGCTTAGCATTACCTTAGTAATTTCTCCCTTATTCATTTAGCACAAGAACTTAGGTTAGGACACCATCCCAACAAAATAGAATAAGAAACTTAGGTTAGATTGAAACCTAAATAAGTAGACATAGATAGGAAGTAGGTGCTTTTACGTAGTTTAGGTTGCCGTTAGGATAATCCCTTAGGTTTTGGATTTAGATTCCCTCATTGTCATGAAGCATACTTTATTAGCTTACACCATTAATGTCCTGAAGAGATCAATCCCAAAGACCCAAGCACAAACTTACAACCGAATGAAGGCACGTTCATACAAGACCAAAGAATTTGTAACATACAAAGTTCAGTCCGCTATGTCTCTCCACCTATGAATGTCAATTTACCATTCAGTCTGGTAAGGAGATTTAAAACATTCCTTGGATCACTGGAATTGATCCAAGGATGAGTTAGTTAAAAGAGATAGGTTTGTAACTCTCAAAACCATATTACAACTCACCTACAAGAAGTGAAAATGGATTCTTGCAATCCATATCATTTTAGTCCAATGAATCTAAGATCGAAATGATTTATCCATAACAAGCATGATTTTCAACAATCAAGGAAACACACCTCATTCAAGAAAATCACATGCCAACGCTTGTAATGTAAAAGAGAAATATAACAATTTATCAAAGGTGTTACATACTTCCCTCCTAAAAAGAATCATAGTCCTAATGATTATCTCATTGCATTAAGGATAATCAGCTTTTTTCACTTTCTCAACATAAGGTTGCAACAATATCATAATTTAAAGTTCTAGAAATCAGCATACACATAGTTGTTTATTTATAAATAAATAGTTATCTACCAAGAATCGATAGAATTATTGACATATAAAGATAAAATCACAAATTTTATCGGTCATAATAGTCAATTCTAATCAAATAAATATAGAAAAGCAATTTGCATATCCTCCATATTTTACCAGTTGCACTTTCTTCGTTAAACTTGTCCCACTTTGGACCTTATATTGACTTATTTCACAATTTCTTAAATGCAACTGGTGAGTTTCAAAGACTCGTATGGATTTAACCATGATTATTCCGGGTCTTGGACCTGCAAGGAATTCCAATTTAATACATGTGATAAATTTGAAATGTATTTCTTAAGCAAAGAAATATGGAAAACATCATGCATTCGTGACAAAGCAGGAGGTAATGCTAAACGGTAAGCTACAAGGTTGATTACTTCAACTATCTCAAAGGGTCCCACATAACGAGGTGATAACTTGGCAGCCTTGCTAAAATTTATAGAGCTCTTTTCGGTTTAACCGAAGAAAGACTTTCTCACCAAGTTCAAATTTCCTGTCAACCCACTTTAAATCAGCATAACTCTTTTGCCTATCTGCTACTTCTTTCAAGCATTCACAAATCATTTTAACTTCTTGTTCCATTTCCGTAAGGATTTTAGGTCCAACCACCTCTCTATCCTCAATATTGTCCTAACTAACAGGGGTTCTACATTTTATTCCGTATAATTCTTCGAAAGGTTCCATCTTAAGAGAGGCATGATATGTGTTATTGTAAGAAAACTCAGCTAGTGGAAGGTCATCTTCCCACTTATACTTCTAATCCATACAATACGTTTGTAACATATCCTTTAAAACTTGATTAACTCTTTCAGTCTATCCATCCGTTTTCGGATGATATGCAAAAAATAAATTTAGTTTAGTTCCTAGAGCTGCATTAAGTGTTTTCCAAAACCTTGACGTCATTATAGGAGCTGCATTAATTCAAGTAATCCATGTAATCTGAAAATTTCATGCAAAAATATTTTAGCCAATACGGGAGAATCATCCTCGATTGCTAAAGAATAAAATGTGCTACCTTTTTTAGTTTATCAACAACTACTAAAACAACATCATGTTTATTTCTTGACATAGGCAACCATTGTACAAAATCCATGCTTATTACTTGTCATTTTTACTGGGGTATGCTATGAGGATACAATAAATTGGCTGGGTGCATATGTTCCGCTTTAACATGTTGACATTCAAGGCAATGTGTCACAAAATCAATAACATCCTTTTTCATCCCCTTCCGAAATATTGTTGTCTTATATTAGCAAGCATCTTTGTAATACTAAGGTGTCCCAAAAAATGTGAATTGTGAAATTCTTCTAGAAATTTTTTTCTTAAATCATTTAGTGAAGGTATGTATACTTTGTTTTCAAATCTTAAGATTCATTTGTTTTCAAAGTGAAAACCTTTATACCTCACATCATTTGGATCTGCAGCAAGAATTTTTTTACTTGTTGAAAGTAAGAATCGATTCCATAACACTTTTTCCTTCACCCTTAAACCGAGTTCTCAATGTTATAAGAGCATAAATGTGCTTCCTACAACTTAGAGCATTAGCCACTTTGTTTTCCTTAGTGAAAAGATACTTCAGCAAAAATTCTAACCATCTTCGTTGTCTTGCATTAAGATTTGGTGAGTGAAAAGATACTTCAGCCAAAGATGATCAGTTTTTAATTCAAAAGGTTTACCAAGTAGGTAATGCTCCAAACTTGTAGTGCATGTACAATGGCAGCAAGATCTAAATCATGTGGAGCATAATTCAACTCATGTAACTTTAGTTTTCTACTTTTGCAATCTATGACATGGTCATTTTGTAACAAAATACCTCCTAGACCTTCCTCGGATGCATCCGTTACAATAGTGAAGTCTCCATTTGGATCTCTTGCTAGAATAAGTGCTAAAGTTAATTGTTCCTTCAAAGTGCTAAATGCATATTCACATTTCTCATTCCATACAAACTTCTTATCCTTTTTACGTAATGAAATTATTGTGCAATAAACTTAGAAAAATCTTTTATAAATTTTTCGTAATAACGAGCAAGTCCCATGAAGCTTCTAACTTCATGTACATTCTTTAGTGTAGGCCACTTGGTTTACAGATACAATTTTAGAAGGATCTACAGCAATTCCATTCTTACTTATTACATGTCCCAAATAGTGCACTTCTGTGTCATAGAAAGAACATTTAGATAGCTTACCATATAACCGTCTCTTTCTCAAAATTTCCAAAACTATCTTTAAATGTTCATGGTGTTCCTCAATACTTTTAGAATATATGAGAATGTCATCCAAGAATACGAGCACAAATTTTTCCAAGTATTCTTGAAATATATTATTCATTAAATTCATAAAAGCTGCAGGTGTATTTGTTAATCCAAAGGGTAAAACTTTAAACTCGTAATGTCCATAACTTGTTCTGAAAACTGTTTTATGAATGTCCTCATCCTTAATCCGTAATTGATGATATCTAGATCAAAGATATATCTTAGAATATACCGATGCTCTATGAATCTGATCAAATATATTATCAATTCTAGGGAGTGGGTATCTATTCTTGATTGTTGCTTTGTTTAACATTCTCTAATCAACGCATAATCTAAGAGTTCCATATTTCTTTTCAAAAAAATTATTGGTGCTCCCAAGGTGAAACACTTGGTCTAATCAAACTTCGGACAAAAGTTCTTGCAATGGATCCTTAAGCTCTATTAATTCTATAGTAGTCATTCGATATGGTGCTTTAGAAATAGGCTCGGTTCAGGATTGATTTCAATTGCAAAGTTAAATTCCATTTTGGGTGGAAGACCTAGTAACTCTTCCGAGAAACACATCACTAAAGTTTCGTAACCGTGAATATCATTCCATGACATCGTTGTTCTCTTTGATTGTTTCTACAATCTTTCGCATATAAGGTGCAACCTTTTTTTGGCCTTTTAAAGTTGCATAGTTGACAATTTTCTACTGTAAATCTCATGTTTCACACCCTGAATCTTTGTTGGTTTATGCAGATCATCTAAACAACTAATATGTTTTTCAAAACAATCCACTTTTTCCTTATGTTCAGCTAATCAATTAACACCTATGATTACATCATAAGACCCCAAAAGTGCAACATAAAGATCAAATTTGTGGAAAAACTAGGTAAGTCAAGGATGCTCAAAAAGACACATACCGACAGTATGAACAACATTGTTTCCATAATGTACAGTCCATGTTTTATCCACGTTTCCAACTTTTCTTTTTAGTTTTGATGCTAATTTACAAGAAATAAAACATTCGGTAACTCCGTGTCAAAAAGAATAGTTATAGGTATGAAAAATAACTTACACAAAACCTCTATCATCGTGGCCTAGTTTTTAGCCTATTTGTTAGCTATCGCAGCGTGTATCTGTGTCTCTGCTGATTACGATCATCCTTTTTCAAAGGAAATTGATTTGCATAATGATCTTTTCCACAGTTATAATAGCCTCCTACAGGTCCCTTTCTAGGCTCAAATTTATTTCCAGCCCTAGAATTATCATTCTGACCTCTATAGGACTTTTGTCCGTTATTATTATTCTTGAAAAAGTTGTTCGTGCATTACTAGCAGTCTTATTCGTTGTTGCTTTCTTACTATTATCAGCTGAAAACTTACTTTTCATTCCAAATTTCTTCCATGGTCCTTTCTTAGGTGTAAGAGATGATGAAGAGGAGTTGGGAACTTTCTTCCTTACTTCCTCCTTATGAGTAGAAATTGCCTTCAATTTTTGTTCCTGCCTTATGAATTTTTCAACAACCCCTTCCATCGTGGTTGGGATGTGAACATCAACCTCTCCTCCTATAATGGGATTCAATCCCATGATGAATTTCCATATCTTGAACTTCTCGTTAGTTTGATACTGAGGTACATACTTAAGGAGTTTAGTAAACCACTCCCAATACTCAGTTACAGTTAGCTTTCCTTGAGCTAAGTTATGGTTCAATTCAGTCATTTTTATCATAATAAAGTTTGGTAGCCAACATTGCCTAAAGTAACCTTTAAATTGATCCCAAGTGATATTAGTTTCATCAATATTTAACTCAGCCTTACGGTTGTCCCACCATGAAGATGCCTCATGGGAAAGCTGATATGCTCCCCATATTGCCTTTGTTTCTCCCGAGAAATTTCTTATTAAAAATTACTTCTCCATCTTGTTGAGCCAATTCTCATCTCCATCTCCTAATGTGGTGCCATCAAACTTGGGTAGACTTATCCTTTTATATCATTAGTGAGTTCAAATTGTCACCTTAGCCTTTTTGTTCTCGGGTTGATCGGTGTATGTTCACATTATTATTATCAGCACCTAAATTGGTGTTGTCTGAAGAGGTGGCTGATTATTATTACCAACATCTTCTTCCTCCTCAATTCCCATCACTTGATTTTCAAGTATAGCCAAACGATTTCTTGTGTCCAGCGGGCAACAAGGATCTCATTGAGTTTTTGGGTAGTTGTTTCTTCTCAAAGCGGAGGATTATTTACAACATTTCCTCTTGTTCTAACCATTTTCTCGTTAACAAGAAAATTTAAGTTCATCATATTATGGACAAAATAGGTCCAAGAGCTACAACCTTGACTACGATACCAAGATGTAACATTCCCATTTTAAGACTTTATAAATAAGGGAAAAAAATTACAAAATATTTTTTGTTCTAAATAAACATCATTTAGAACACACATTCCATGCCAATAAATCTCATAATAGATAACCATATGCATATGTAATGACTCGGTATATTACCGGTCTCTCATTCCATGACTCGATTTAAACCGATCTCTCATGTTTGACTTAATTATAGAATACTATATGTATACTACATATACTTGGTTTTCCTACCCTATTTTGGGTCTTGAGTGATCTGTTTAAAGAACCTATCTCGAATATTTGTTACCAATATATATCGACATCACGGTGCTTTAAACCGGGTGACATAGGACAATGTAACGAACAACTTGTGATACTTTGGCCAAATATTTTCAACATGTTGTTCATGTTACTATTCCTAGATGACATACTCGTCATTTTAAAATACATCCTTCACCTCACTCTTATGTTATCTAGAATGGTCTTTCTTGACTTATGTCACCAACTTGCCCAAGGTTTGACCCTAGCCCAAGTTAGCAACATAATTTGTTATAGGAAGACGCTCATGATGACTTAGGGTATATGGGCATACTTGGTCGACCTAAGTCAACCGAATGTGCCAAGGTACCCTGAGTCATATAAAGCTACTCCCTATCCTAAACATGTTACTAAATTAACCTAGAGAGAAACTAATTTCAAGTCCAGATGTGTGTAGATCTAGATGAATAAATGTGGAAGGGTGTTGCCACATGTCAACTACAACACGTATCCTGATAATCCCCTGGTCTTCTCAAAGGTATAGTCCTGCAGTTGGCATGTGCCAACATCCGTTAGAACTGATTCATCATGATGTACATACCCCTTAGTGGTCATTAGATTTAATTTAATTGGATTAAGATTCAAATTGCAGCAACCATGCCTAACCCTAATTCCAACATTCATTAAGTTCTTTATCCATAATTAATCTGAATTGATATTAAGAACTTCATTAACTCATGCTTTCATTGATGTTCATTACCGTGGCATAACAAGCAGTTATCCCCAAAACATGGCAAAGCAAACATCAATCGGTTAATTCTTAATGTAACCTAGCTATCCAAGAAGGTGTATCATTCACCTAAATTCAGCTAGTGTTTACTTTTTATAAACGAAGCACAAGGATTAAAGATCATAACCACCATTCCATTTATTTTTCATTCTTTTGAGAGAGGAAGAGTCTTCCTCTACATGGTTAGATGTTAGGGTTAACATAACATTTTTATCATTCTTTACTCATATATTTTAATTGTATGACCAATGCATATTTCATTATTGAACTATAGTTGTGTAGTTAGAGAATGACATCTTTTGCAATTTAACAATTTTTATTATAGCAAGGGAGATTGTACTATACCCTTTAATTCAACATATCAATTGATAACAATAATAGTATATAAATAGATATAAGGAATGTCGACAAGATATCACTACTATTTCTGTCATATAAAGTACAAGAGAATTTACACAACAAATTGGAGTCAGTCTCCAAACCTTTCAATTCATCATGATAAAATATACATTTACAAGACTATGCATTTCAGACATACTACATGTCAATCAACATTACAATCATAAAATAACATCACTTTTCTTTTCCAATACAACTCAAGAATGAATCGAAATTATTTACATAAGATCCAAAATTAAATAAGCCAATGCATCATAAAATTTTATGCCTTCTTTTATCACTTATGATGTCCATTTACAAAAATTGCTAAGGGGAAGTTTAATGAATCGAGCATGATAAGCACTAAGCATTAAAATGAAGTGCATTCCACTAATTGTTCCATTAAAAAACACTACTTTAATGAAATAATTAATATATCATACAAATAAACATAAGTAATAACAACCAAATAAGAAGTACAATAATGAGTCTGAATTCACTTTAAGAAAAGAGCATATTATAATCCGCAACATCTGCATTATAACATATAGTTTAATTGATCCTATCAATTACTTTTAAACAAACAACAGTCTTGTCATCCAATTGTTTCATAATTCTATCATGAATAGAAATACAACATTTATCTTTACTATGTAGAAAAAGAAGTTATTTATAGCATAGCTCATATTAGGATGATTCATCCTACAACTTAAGAAAAAAGAAGAAGAATCAATACATACTATTCCCCATACACTAATCATCTGAAAGATAGAAACAAGTTCAGAACACACATAACTGCTTCAGTTCAAGGATAACAATATAAGGATTCAACATTAAAGAGACAACATCTAAACAAGAATCCCAAATCAATCCAAGAAGGGATAGAGAATCAAAATATTCTACCTGCAAGTCTTAACTAACTTATACATGTTAGAAGATATCATTCAAAGTTCTAAAACCAAACATTCCAAAAATCAAAGCAAGACTCACATGAGTTTAATCTCTTCTCATGTCCATCCAAGGAGGATTCATAATAAGATAAAGTGCAAAAAGAGAAAACCTTCTAATATCAAATTCATTAAACAAAAGTTCAAATTCAATTCTCAGAAAGGAGTACACAGTACAGTCCCAAAAACAGAATATTGTCCACAAGAGAAATACATTCCTTTCTCTTTTTAAAGACCCAGAGATTCCTTCAATGAATCTAACAAAGAATACAAAACCCAAATCAGTATAAGCTAACAAGTTTCCAAAAATACTCACAAACTCCATAGAAACTAAAATCCCAATTACAAGGGCTTCAATACTCAATACAAAAGAGCAAGTAATTCGTGATCCAAAATAAGAACAAATTAAAGAAACAATCCCAAACTAGAGGTAATATATCCTTCCATACAAGATTTTGTACACTAGGTATTCAACTCATCTTTCTTTTAGAACCCAAAAATCAATTAAAAGGATCTGAAGAGAGTAAGAAGACCCAAAACACAATAAGTCAAGCAAGGTCCCAATGTTACCTCAAACTTGATCGAAATAGAATTCACAACAAAAATACTTGCACAACTCCATCTATAAATATTGTGATAGAGAAGGTGTTTGTTTCTAACATCAATCACAAGAAGGAGTATGCATACTACATTTCTATAATCCACAAAAATGATAACGATTGTTTCAACGAACTCTATATCAAACCAAAGAGTAAATAACAGTATATTAACTAACCAGAGGTTCCTTAATCCCTCAACAAGTTACAATTACAGTCCATTAACCTACAAATAAATCATTCAAGGCTTCAACAAGACACGAGTTTTCTCAAAGTAGAGGAGAGAATAATATCCTCCATATTTACAAGCATTTACTAGTTCAAAGAAGGCAAGATGCAGGTCTCGAAAAAGAAGTACCACAACCATTCCAACTCAAGAAGCTACAAGGAGAAGATCTCAAAAGAGATTACCAAAACAACTCAAACCAAAACTATTTTCCAAATATTTTTCAAGAAGAAAGTCCTATAAACGAGTTCTAATCATTTCAAAACCTTGAATACGAGTAAATATCAAGCTCAGAATACAAGTACAAAACCAAACACAATGCCTTGAATTCAAGTTCAAAACACACAAGTATTGAATACGAGTTCAGTGCAAAACATGAAGCTTCGAACACAAGTTCAGAGCAACACAAAGCTCCAATAAAATATCATAACGAAACACAAGGCTCCAATACAAGCTCAGAGAAAAACAAAAGGCATCGAATACCAGTTCAGAACAACACCAGCCTTGAACACAAGTTCATAATGAAATACAAAGCTTCGAATATGAGTTTCACATGCATGTCACCACAAAACTTGCACAGAGAGAGAGTTTCCAAAGGCTAACATTATTTAGCAATGGATTTATATCCAAAAACCACAGAGATTCATAAAACCATGAAAGTAAATAACCCAGACAAACCATAAAAAAATTATCTCATGAGAGCAGAATTGCTTTAATGAATCATTTAGAAGAAAGCAAGAAATCTTAATGGGTAGAGCCTATCATTCCTGATAGTGCTTCTGCCAATTCGAAGGATACTTCCAGCCGAGCTTCCAACTCTTTTTCTCCTCCACGAAAGATCAACAACCAAACATCTTTTCTTCCAATGCCTCATATACTTTCCTTCGATCAAAAATAGACTAGAGAAACCAAAAATAACCACAAAGTAGAAGTCAAACTGCTGGTTTGAAGAACTAGATAGCTCCATGCAGAGAAAAAGAGCAATGCATGCAAGATCAAACAACCTCCAACAAATTCACCTTCCTTGTTTCCAAGATAGTTTGCACATAAAAACCAAGGTTCATTAATGCAATTACTCCCAAATCTCCCGCTTATCTCTCCTATCACGCATCATCTTAAAACGGCGAATGCCATTTCCACTTTAACATGCATTTCCATCTTTAGTGAAGCCTCCACGTATGCTTCCACTAAATTCTACTTTCCTTTGCCAAAACTGGTTGTACCTCCATTCATTTAACCAAATCAAATCAAATAAATGCCATTGGAACCATCGCCATAATGCCATGTGACCCTTAGGTTCCCTTTTAATAGTTTAGGATAGATTTCCCAAAACTTAGGTTAGTCTAAAAATAATTACCTTAGGTCTTAAAAACATTGCCATAGGTAATTTCCACCTTAGGTTAGATCAAATTCACAACCATATAGTATTATGTATTAGGTTAAATAGCCTAGAATTACCTTAGTAATTTCTCCCTTATTCATTTAGCACAAGAACTTAGGTTAGAATGCCATCCCAACAAAATAGAATAAGAAACTTAGGTTAGATTGAAACCCAAATAAGTACATATAGACAAGAAGTATGTGCTTTTACCTAGTTTAGGTTACCGTTAGTATAATCCCTTAGGTTTATGATTTAGATTACCCTCATCATCGTGAAGCAGACTTTATTAGCTTACACCATTAATGTCCCGAAGAGATCAATCCCAAAGATCCAAGCACAAACTTCATACAAGACCAAATAATTTGTAACATACAAAGTTCAGTCTGCTATGTCTCTCCACCTATGAATGTCAATTTACCATTCAATCCAGTAAGGAGATTTAAAACATTCCTTGGATCACTGGAATTGATCCAAGGATGAGTCAATTAAAAGAGATAGGTTTGCAACTCACCTACAATAAGTTAAAACAGATTCTTGCAAGACATATCATTTCATTTTAATGAATCCAAGAGAAGAAATGATTTATCCATAACAACCATGATTTTTAACAATCAAGGAAACACACCTCATTCAAGAAAATCACATGCCAATGCTTGTAATGCAAAAGAGAAATATAAATTTTTGTCAAAGGATTTACATCCACCATGAGTATCCCTCAATGCCTTCTTACAGGCCAATCCTGAGTGTGCCAATCAAATTCAATATTTTTTATCTACTACTTCTCTTCATCCTAATACTTCTCCTAACTATGTGTATCATAGATTCACTACAACATAATCATTTCATGAAGATCATATTACTTTTAAATCTGATGAAATCACTTCTCAATCTATTTTAGATAATGATCCACCCCTTTATATTCAAGTATGTATCAATAACATAGGGGTTAAGAACGCTTTAGTTGATAATGGATCCAAGCTTACTATCTATAACCTGACATTCCTTCATCAAATTGGCCTCTCTAAAGAAACTGGGTTCCTTCACTTATTTCTATTTACATATTTTATAATATTCCTACAAGGTTCTTAGCTACAATCACACTTCCCATTCTTGTTAGGCCATGCACATTTTCCATCCTATTCCATGTCATATTTAACAACCATAACTATAATATTCTTCTCAAACGGCCTTGGATCCATTTCATGTGTGTGGTCCCTTCAACCCTTCATGCACATATTAAATTTTTATACCAAGGTGTGGTTTATGAAGCCTTAGCAGATCCCTCTCCATTTGCATATTGCAACACTATTGATCATTCACCTAAACCCCATACTTCGGCCACCTCTCCTCCTAACTTCAAACAGTATGGTCTTGGGTATCGATGCATTTCGCTACGGTTTCAATGGAAATGGATTAGGAAAATATGCAAAAGGAGTCAAAGAACCTCTTTCCATTCCGACACAATCCACCAGGATTGGCCTTAGATATCACCCTAAGCTCGTTTATTTTATTCCTTCCACATCTCCTCTTGAGGTTTACACTATTTCACATACTCATCATCACAAAAATAAATTTCCCTTTGCTCTCACTGCTACAACTTCCTTTGGTAAATCAACTACTCCTAACACGTTTCCACATCCTCCACCATTGCATGCTTTCTCTTCCATGCCCAAATAGATCCCCATTATACACTTGGGGGAATCACGCTTACTCCCCCCCTTCTAAGCATCACCAGGTGGCTATCATTTTCTACTATTATGCTCCCTATTTCATATTTAACATATTTGAGAAATATTACACAATTTTATATACTCTTGTATCTTCATTACCCTATGACACACTCTTGTGCTAAGTTCAAACTTGAATGTTGAGGGCATACTACACATATGAACCTCATACACTGCACATTTCACATCTATGACATCTTATTTTTCCTACACATCATACATATTGTGCACTTCCTACATCCTCTTCTTGCATTTATGAAATATCATATGCACCTTTTTCTTTCTACATATTATATCCATTTCACACTCTCCACATCATCTTCTTATTTCTACTACATATCGTACACACTTTTTGCTTTCTACACATTACAAATTGTAAGACATTACACATATTTACACATCACACATATTGTACATATATGACAGCTTTCCTCTTCCATCTAATATAAATCATACACACTTTGTGCTTTACACACCTATACATATTACATAATCTACACATCTTGCGCTGCTGCATATTATACATCATCACACTCACCCCAATCAGCACACATATTTCTAGTGTTGTAACCTCAAACAACACACTAATATGAATATAATCTACATCATTCTAGTGCATTTTACTCACACATAATACTACTCTAGTCTACACTTTACACATCATGATCAAATCTTTATAGCACACATCTCATTACCCGATGGCGAACTCTAGTGTCAAGGTTCATACTTGACTACCGAGGGTATAAATAATAATTGAACCTCTCCAGTTATAAATCATGCACTACATCCTCATAATCAACATTATTCACATCATTCTATGATCAAAGCTTTAAACTATATCTTAACACTTGGTCCTCACAATTAATCAATATTTCTAGCTATTCCATCATGTAACGCTATTATACAATCTATGCTCTGCACTTCACCAACAGTAATTTCTTGCATCTCACTTGTACATTCTCTAATCTACACCCTATCCTATATCATCAATCATCTTATTCAAACATTTCTACATCTTACACATAACACGACATTATTGTATAATCTACGCTTCGTGCTCTATATATCAAATCTTTCTCAAAACAAATCATTCAAACAATTTCCGATGACACACTCTTGTGTCTTTGTTCATCCTTAACTATTGAGGGGGTAATGTACTAATGAACAAAAATTCACGCATGTGTACATCTCGTACTCGGGGGCATGATCTCCCATCACACTCATATTATATTTCATTCCATCTCAACTACAACATACCGCATATCTTGGTTGCACATAGTTCTTTTTACTTACGCTTACACATTCACTTTATTACACATGCTAGATAAATATCTTGTATGTTAGTATCTTTATCATAAACACGTGTTCGTTCACTTTCCTTTCTAGTTGTGATCATAGATTATACAAATGTATTACACGTAACATGGATACTTGCACAGTACCTATTGCCAGTCCCACATCAACTCTTGGGGGTATCCAATTTTGTACGTTACAGGTGATATTGTTTCATAACACATTACTTTATCAGATTATACATACCTTGACATACTTTTTATCTTTCTAACATTCTAATGAGTACTTCATGTGCAACATATGTTTTTCGAGGCATATTTTCCACCATGGTTTATCTGTTACATTTCTCGTCATTGCTTGTCATTGTTTGCTATTATTTTCGGATTTTCTCCTTTGTCTTATGTGCACATTGGCTGCTTTTAGATTCTTCAGCCTTGATTTTCTTATGACATCATGAATGGTGTCCCATGTTTGCAACACAATTTTCATGTTCGACGTCATTTTATTGCTTGGTAGCTTACATTATTTTCTAAATACATTGTTTCTTGTACTAACACTTGTGTTCTAGCGATTGTTTGCATGTACCTTAGTTTCTATGAAGCACACTCCCTTCCTACATACCGGTACTAGTACAACATGGGGTCCTCTTTTGGACTGCATCCTCTTAGCAACAACGTACGCACCCTAAATGAGGGGGGAATCTATTGGGTGAATTAGTCACCTCAGTTAGTAGTTACATTTATAGTTCAGCAGTAATAATTCAATGCTAGTACAACACGGTCTTAGCCGTGGCTCAGAATCATACTTGGGTCCTTAGCATAGTACACCAGAGATCTTCAAAGATTCTCTAGACTAGGGGAAAACACTCAACATATAGCATTGCCATAAAGGTTTTTATATGGCAGGGAGTCCTTCATCACTTGGAAATCATTAGATCAAAATAGTACACACCATCTACAGTGGTTTTTTTACTTTGGGAAGAAGTCAAAGGTTGAATAATAACACTAGACCTTTCTCCCTACACTACTTCTGCCATGGTGTGAGATAGCCCAAAAAAATTTCTCTTCATCGACATCTTCAAGATCCTTTCTATCACATATTAGGTGCACATGTTCCTTTTTACTTCTACTTTTAGCATTTTACATACATTTTACATAGGTATACACATATTTGACTACTTGTTCATTCCTCTCTTTTATAAGTCCATCCTTATGGGAAGCAGTAGTCAATATCAACACATAAAGCAATCATCCTTCTAGTACATCATCAACAAGGTAAAACATATCATCTACACGTGTATTTCCACCCTAGGGTCATTATCACAATTTTTTTTTACTTCGTCTTCTTTAGCATCGACGCTTCACATTTTTTTTTCACTCCACACTTTTCTTGTCTCTCAAAGACACTCATCTACATCAATCTACATGATTATTTAGTATGCATCTCTATACACTTTATGTTACTGAGATTTCACTCACCAAACATAAAATGGGGTCAAATGTAGACACTAAATCATGCACTTTAGGTACATTACTATTTCCTAATCACATATTGTTATTCATATGCTTCTTACGAGAGAAAAGTACTAATTGATCGTTATGCTTGGCCTCTAAGGTTCCTTCCTAGTCTCCCTCTCAACCTTACATACCTCGTTACCAAGTCTGACCCTTCATAATTCACCTTTTCTTCCTCTAAACACCAGTTCCCAGACGAGACACTAGTATTAGGTGCCCTCATCCCCTCTGGGCACCCCAGTCCTCTTTATACTTTACTAGCACCTCTTTAGGTTCTTTCTAGCCATTAGGCATCCTTATCTCTTAGGGGTTGGACTTTTAGTGATCAATTATGAAATTTGAACAAGAGAAGAATATAAATATAAATTTATTGTTAACTTTACAAGCTACCCTAGGGAGGCTTAAAAAAATCATTCAATTTTCTACCTTTCCTATTCCATAGTTTTTTCAGGAAATTTATTTTAAAAATTGCCTTAGTATCCTTTTTCACCAAATTTCAGACTTCAAAAGTTACCATGTATTTTGCATGCAAAATTAGTGTTGAATTTTGAAAGCTGGACTCGATCTAATCATATTTTAGAACTGGAATTCAAAAGCTGCAAGTACGTTTAACATGTAGTTTTCCTCCCAAGTTCAAGTCGACTCACGCCCTCACTTCGACTTTGGAGTCCGAAGTGAAAGTTGCACTCCGGTTCCTGCAACCCAAAATCTTATCCCTTTACCATTTCAAAACTTTAGAATTTCAGAATTTGAAGTCCAAAGTGTAGCTTACACACCGAACTTCGAATTTCAATTTCGATGGCAATAAATGCCTAGCTAGCATGCAAATGTCAGGACCGAGTAATTGATTTTTCACTCTCCTATAAATATGTAAGTTTTACTTGTAATTTTTTTACTGGACAAATTAGTACTATGACATGTTAATATACATCTTCATCTCGACCGTACCCTCGATGATATTTGGAGCATTATTTTCATATTTTCTTATCATTTTGGGTAAACTTTCAAGTTTCATTTTCATTTTCAGTTTTGGGACTCTTTTTCTGTTATTTTTACTTCTTTCTTGTTTTCCATATTTCCTTTAGATACATTCTCCTTTAGGTTTTTTTGTTGAATTTTAAACCATGACCCCTCTTTGCTTGTTGTTTTTATTTTTTTGAAGTATGAACTTCAAAATACTCCACGAACAAGGAAGAAGGTTGCACATTAGAGAGAAGTGCATTTTGGAGGACAAGTGGCTTTTGTGGGATTTCGTGTTCTTAGATTTTAGAGTTTTGAGATTTCCTCACAAGTGTAAAAGTTTGATTTTGGGTTTTTCTAGATTTTTAGAATTTGGAATCTCAAAGACTCTGAAACTTCATTTTTGGGAATCGACAGTTTTGGGTTTCGGAACTTCAAATTTGAGTTTCGGGGTTTTTTTTTTTTTTGGAGTTTCAAAGTTGTTTAACAAGGTTTAAGTTCTAATTTAGGAACTTCATAATTTTTTTTTCAGAAGTTTAGGATTCAATTTATAAATTTTTTTGCAAGGATAAACTTCAACCCTGACTTCTGATTTTCTAGTTTTTCAATGCTCATAGATGTCTAGATCTTCATCTAAGGGGAAGGAAAAAATGAAGTATAGTTTTCTATGGGTGAAAACCCCTATGATAATTTCATTTGATGTTGATAATATCGGGATACAGACTTAGGACATATTGAAATTCCCAAATTGTTGGAAAGACTCAAGGCTCGGAAGAAGAAACCATAGATGCAAACAATTTTTGACAAAGGTGCTCTTCCCTCATCGTTGAATTTCCCCAATCCATGAAATTTCCCAATTTTTTACTTTCCACCTCATCACATTTTGATAAAGACTCACATATAATAAAGGATGAGGATGACACAATGGTGATCAAGTTAGATAGTGATTTATTTGAAGACCTCCTGAAACTTCCGATGTCGAATCATATGCCACTATTTCCCTATATTCTACTCTCAAGCACTGGGTTGTAGAGAATAAGAATTTCATGAGGGTCATTAAAAAATTTATTTGGCTAAAACTAAAATTTCACTATCTATATTCCCAAAGACGATTCCTCGGTCAGACTTCATTCAAGAAGTAAATGATATCATTACACTATTAAGTAGAGTTATGGGTCTTCCTTATTCTAGGGATTTCTAAGAGTGGATGTACCTTTACATTGCCACTATCAAGAGAAACAAGGACCTCATTCGATGGGGTGAACACATAATAAATGTTATCTTCTTTCAATTGTCTGATGTTCAACCTCTGGAAATTTCTTCATGACCTCTTACCTTGTGTACATAGTGGCGGGCATGAGACATTATCCAAGGTTAACTCCAAAGGGATCTAGGAACACAATTAAAATTTATGTGTACTAACCCCAATTCACACAGCAGAGGGTCCTAAGCACTTTCAAAGAGTAAATGATTCTTTCTTCATAGTTCTCTTGTATTTATTTGATAAAAATTTATATAACCGAAGAATTTCAGATAAATCTTGGAAGGAAGTAAGGGAATGGGGAGATATCTATTTACAATTCTTGACATTCACATACATCAGGATTCTTGGATTCATAGGTGCTCCTACATTTCGCCGAGATGCCCAACGGACAAGTGGGTTTTAATGGAATTGGTTCATCAGTTGCTAAGTTACCACAAGATTCAACACGACTGACATAAAGAAGGAGCCCAATTTCCTATAACTATAGGTAGATACATGTGCACTTCTACATAAAAATAAAAAATGTTGAGGGAGAGATGCCACATATGACTTTGAAGACATTTCTCCGTGTACTAATTTCGACTACTAGGACAAATTTGGAAAAATAGGATCATCCAGTGTTCACATACCTTAATTAGAGGATATTTGGATCCATTTCTAAGATGAGAATGCAGTAAGGGAAAGAGAATTTAAAAGTTTAACTCTTAAATAGGTCACCCAATATGGAATTGTGGTCATCCCCGAGGGCCTACAGGATGAAAACCAAGTTTTAGATCCTTCTTATGATCAAAATAATGTCATGAATTAGCCTTTACCTTGGATTGATTAGTCAGTTGAGGAATGTAGCAACACAAAGGAAAGGGTGGGTCCCATTCTAAATTGTACCTACCAATGGTTGATAACTTTGGGAATCACACCCAAAGTGTCGAGAATAGATTTTCATAGAACTTATTCAAGCGTAGTCATCGGTGGAACATACCAATCCATCTAGAGGAAAGAATTCAACTCCCAAACCTATCTCAAGGCCTCACAAGATTTATTTTCTTTTGTAGGTTCACGATATTCTTCTAAAGTTTCTACAATGGGAACTACATCTCACAAGTTACAATCTACTAAGCTCATTAACCTAAGTATTTCCCTAAAGTCACTCAAGTGTCACAGAACCCACCTCTTTTATCTTCTCCATTCTTAGTTTCTTTTCCCCTCCACATCTCACCCTTCCTCTAACTGTGTCCTCCATTTCCTCTATTCCCATTTATCTTACATCTCTCACCTCTTCTCCCTTTATGGGTCATATTTTCTCCTCCCTTCTAACTCCTTCAATTGGAGAAATTTTGGGAATAGGATTTCACTTTAGAACCCATTTTCCCCAACAATCTATCCCCTTTTCCACTTCTATTTCACCCACACTTTGGTCCATCCTTTCCACTATGCCCTCCATTTTTACCACATCATTTCCCCTTTCAGTGACTGTGACCTATGCCCTAGTTTTACCAACTCTGAAAAACTACTACCATAATAATTCCCATTTTGTCTTTAGAATATTCTTCTTATATTCCTACATGGTTAGATAGGAAAACACCAAAACATAAGAAGAAAGTTCCTATCATTTATGTGGTTGGCCTCATCATTCTAGATCTACCCCCTTGAATACAAGTTAAGAGACTGAGAGTTATTTCTAACTTATTGGCTAATCAAACAAGAGAGAGATTTGTCAATATAGTTTTTCTCCATTTGTGTGGAAAACTAAGGAAACAATCATAGCAAAAGACTACAAGATTTCTAGGTTCTCTTGGAAAATCCACCCATGAAGGAGAAAAGCAATATGTTCAAGTTGCCTTGGGTAACTTGTTGGATAAGTTTGATAATGATAAAGTAACCAAGGATGAGCTTAATATTAAGGAAGAACAACTAACTACTCTTTTGAATAAAATCAAATAGCCCATACACATTACCACTCTTTCTATTCCTCTAAGATTTGACGATACATATTTTTCATGGTGGAAAAGATTGGACAAAAGGGACAATTAGTGGGGGTTCAATGGAAAATTTTATCCAGAAAGGAACACAATATATAGGATACTGTCGATCTGTAGAATAAGTTGTATTCAGAAAAAGTTGTTTCTAAAATGATTGAACTCCTCACCCAGGAGAGTGATAACTTAAAACTTACTCTTGAGACCTAGGAAGAATTGTGCAATATGAAATCAGATGTAATCTAGAAGGAAGGGGTTATTGATGATGTTAAGAAACCATTTGAATTCAATGAAGCAATGAAGTTCATAATCCTAATATTACAAGAAGCTTTGGAGATGTTGGAGGAAATAAGGATTGAGGAATTCAATGGCTTAAATGATATCATACATGAATTTGACAGGATTAATTGCAAGTTTCTAAAAAATATATACATACACTTCTAGTTGAGTAAATTACTGCTCAGTTCATGAACATGCTAAACCATGATAACAAGGTCATTAAATCTTTTGTTATGTATTACATTCATTGATTGGTATCATACCATAAATTCTTGAGTCAGTTCAATCAGGTCAAGAACAAGACTAGAAGGTTTCCGAGAAACTAGCCAAAGAAACCGAGTCGATGAATGTCATGAATTGTTACATATGTGGACCACGATGAAGAAGAGGTTCAAGGAATTATCAAGCTTTTTCTCAATTTCAGGCACAATTTAGTTGAAGAAGAAGGGATGGAAGAAGAAAATAAGGAAGAATCAAATCAAGAAAAGGGTGACACCAATCCTAGCTAGGCATGGCAGCCATTTTTGAATAGTCTCCAAGATGTGGAACCGATGGAAGTTTCTGTGGTTGACTCAATTAAACATGCACAACCATTTTGATATTTTCATGGGAGAATTTTCCCTGAGTATAAATTCATTCTAATTTTAGTATGTAGTAGTTAAGAGGCACAACTATAATCGTTCAACCCTCTTAGTCTATAAATGAGAGAATGCATCATGTTTAATTTTGACTTTTAGATCTTATTTGTAAGGAGGCTCTGTTGTTTTGGAGAGCCAAGAAACAATCTTTAGCCTTAGTATATTCAGAACAATATTTTTCCTTTGAATATTTAATATGTTGTGCATTTAAATGATCCATTGAATACTTGTGGATGTTTTAGTTCCTTTTATGTAGTGGTTTATCTTGCTTTCATATTAGTAATCTTTTTCAATTAATTCGCAAGTTGTGGTATATGGTCTTTACTATATCAGTTGTCGAAAATAGCAAGCCCCTTCTGCTATTTTAAGTTCATATTCTTTAAAATCATTTACGGAAAAGATTGTAAGGATTTATGCAATTATATAGAGTTATGCAATAATACTATGTGTATGTGAGATAGATCTACTTGTTCCTATAACTTTTATGCATCTCTTATTTTCTACACATTTAAGATATCTTTATATCCATTTACCCTAAGAATAGATAAGATTAGCTTTGCTTTAATTTTTTAGTTTTGCAACTTGATCTTACATCAAATGCACATAGTTTAGTAGGAATCTAGCCTTCTCTGGAGGTTCATCCCAAGGATCCAAGGTCCCATGCCTTGGGGATGTTCTCATGTTCCACTGGATCACTTAACGATTCAACGGGTGCATGATCCAAGTGACAACAATTTTTAGCATGCCCATGGATAATTTTATTGGAAAATATTCATAATATGGTGAAATTTTCATTTTAGGAAAATTTGAAAAGGTGAATTTTTCAAAGCAAGTCAGTGTCTTGTTTGCCTAAAATTTACAATATTTTTTTAGGGTTCGGATTCACCTACATTTGAAAACATTTCCTATAAAAACCTAGGTGATTTTCCGTGTAGTATACTACCACTAGTACCTTACCAATATTGTGAACTTACATACTCTAAGCACCATAGCACAATGCAAATTTGTTTACTATTTAGTAGTTTGCAATCGAGTGGCAGGTCTTATTTTTTGACATGTAACTAGTAATTTTGCTGACGCATGACAAAAAAAAATTGTGAACAGGGAACAAGGGTTTTGTTGTTGATGCCTCACACTGATCTTGTTGACGCATGACTATACTGTTGTTAACACATGACAAATTTTTTATTTGATGCACGACAACAATATTTTTTGATGCATGACTTATTGCATTTGTTGATGCATAAAAAGGTTTTCTATGGATGTGTGACAAGGAGATATTGCTGACGTGCGACAAGAGTTTGCTTGTTGATGCCCGACACTACTCCTATTGACGCACGACAGAGTTTTCTCTTATGCGTGACAATGATTTTTATTAACATGTGACTTATTGTATTTTATGACGTGTGATTCATTTGATGCTTGATAAGGATACTCAAGTCTCAAATGACATCCGACCTAGCTCTTGTTGATGCACCCTACGTTATCTTGTTGACATATGATACAATCCTTCTCGGATACATGACACAATCTTTATTTGTTGACGTGTGATAGATTCATTGTTGACGTACGATGCTCTTGTTGTTGACGCATGACTCGGAGCTACTGACACATGATAGAGTTTCAACTTATCCGTTCGAATAATGGAAGGTGTTAGTGCTCAGAATGAGAAGACCCAAAAAGTAACTAAGAAATCTCATAAGTCCTTGTTCAAGTATTTTGTAAACTCTAATGCTACATATATCGTAACCATGAGCACCCATATAGCTACCACTTTAATGAATCAGAGTACAGAATGTATGGAAGGTAATATTGAGGTGGACATGCATAGTGCACAGTATCAACCAAATGACACCTATGATGATACCATGCTAGATCTTGAAGATATACCTTGAGATGCCAGCTCCTAAAATTATTCTTCCTATTGGGGTGCAACTAAGAGTGCATCAAGATATCGTACATATAAATACTCAAAAAATGGAACACAAAAATCAAATTCAAATTTTGGTTCATGAAAGAGGAAATCAGGTGATTGTGATAATGCTCAAAATTCTACTCAAAAAAGTAAAACATTAAAAATGAACAAAAATATGTGGGCAATTGGGAGGACATACAACTTTGATTGGGCTTCCAAATTTCCATTTATCGAACCTATACAGCCATCTAATTCAGAATATATCCCATATGAATTTACATGTATAATATGTACGTGGAAATTGAGAAAGCAGCAAAAAATGCAACTGAAGTTGGACACTATAGAAAAACACTGTGGAAAACATTATTTGACTATAACGAGGGAGGATGGAAAAAAAAATAAAACACAGGTGGAAAAATGAAAAAGAATGCATGCATGCTAAATACACAGTAGAGTATGAAGTAGAGAAGAAAAAATGTGGACATCTTGCGGCAAAGGAGGGAGGAATGATAACATCGCAAATTGGTAAGATGAATCAATCAAATATGCATGAAAAATTCATATATTTCTCTACTTTATTTCACATACTAAATAAATGAAGACCGATTTTAAATTTCCTCGATTTCAAAGTTTTGTATCAATATAATGGAATACACAAAATTCCTCAATCTCATTGGTTTGATAGTAGTGCATGGGAAATGGCAAAATGCCTTTCAATGATAGAGAAGGAATATTTGAAAGAGATTGTAAAAAAGAAAAGTTTATCTATCTTTCAATTGATGAAGTGACAGTAGTCGACAACACTACATGGGTATGTATCCACATCTATAATTTAGAAAATCATATAAGGACACCTCATCTGCTAAGTGTTATGAAAATGGTTGAAAACAGTAATGCCGAAAAACCTACATAAAATAGTTATTTCTCATTTGAAAGATATTGCTGGAATGATTGATTATGAAATTGCTACAAATTTGGTATGCGTTGGAGCAGATGGTGCATCATTCATGTAGGGTCACCAAATAGGTTTGTGTGTTAGATTGCAAACAACAATGGCCCCTTATATGCTATCAATTCATTTTATGGCTCATAGAATGAATTTGGAGTATAAAATGGTAAGTAACTACAAAAATGTTGCTAAATTAGAAGACCTTATAAGAGAACTTCGTACTATATGGCAAAGCATGCAAAGTGATTTCTTGAGTTCTAGAAATTTGCAATTGGAATTATAGATGGAAAAAAATTTGAAGGATGTTGAGACAAGATGGTTTTCTTTGTATGAACCAACATGCAGAGTTCATGAGGAGTATCCTTCATTGGTTGGTTTCATGCACAAATATCGTCATGAAGTTGACAGGGTAAGGGACGTGTTGTTCCATTTAACTCATTTGGAGACATTTCTTACATTGGTTGGTATTCTTCCAATGTTGTAGGAGATCAATACATAGATGAAGCATGCACATGGGAGATTAATCTATATTTTGGATTTTATACGGATGAGAAAAATGGTATGTAAAATTCTTGATATCTTGTAGAGTTCCCAAGATAGTTTTGATACACCCATTTTTGAGAACTAGAAAGCTTTATTAGATCTTAAGAATCCTAGTAACTATTTGAGATTTAATATCCATGATCACCTCTGCATCAATGTTAATGGGAGGGACATACCACTTCACATTTTGCAAAAATGTCAAGATATTATAGGATCGGAAAGAGAAGATGTTCTGTGACACATAGTCTCTTTGATTCTCATTACTTAAAAATTTAGAATCCTTATCATCAGAAATTAGAGAATGTTTCTCCAAAGATAAAATTCTTGAAGTAATGGGTGTGATGAATCCTAATTTTTGGAATACTGAAGGTTCTCGTACAGAATTTGTAAGAAAGCATTTCCATAAATCCATGGGTACAATAATGGAACATTTCACAAAGACTTGAGAGGTCAAGGTTAAGGAAATCAAAGTTATATTGAGTGTTGATTTATTAAAGTCTCAATCAAAAAAATTGCAACAACAATGAGGAACCAATATTAAAATTTAGATGAACCTTCTAAGAGTGGTGTTATTACAAGGCTCTAATGAGGAATGTATCGAGTCTTGTGTTACAAGAAGACATCAATCAATATTTTAGATTATATGAGTTAGCCAAACAATGATTTTGGGGTCTGTGGAGGAAAAAATGGTTTTCAATGCTTTATCATTTATAAAATCAAAACTAAGAAACAAGTTGGATAAAAATTTGAAAATTTGCATGAGGTGTTATGTTTCTCTCCACTCCATGGAAACCTTTCCTTTCGACAAATAAATTATGCATTGAAATTCCCTTTCCAAAAGAAGAGGTGTAAATAATACTACTAGTATAATCTATTACCAATGATAAGAGCTGGAATTGGTGCATCTTCACACTCTACGTAAGAGAACATCGACTTTGAAGAAGCTATTGATAATGGATTGTTTCAGCTTTAAATAGGTATATCCTTGACCTTACTTTTATTTTTGTCACCTTACATTTTAATTGTAGTTATTTATTCAATTTGATATTAACAAATTTGAATATAATAGTTTGTAGTTAGATGAATAGTGAACACAATTGTAACTCTACTGAGATGCAAATATTGGTCGAGGAGGATTTTTATCATATTTTGTTTCAGCTCTTGTTATCATTAAATATGTTATAGGTATATATATTTACATTTATTTAAATATAATTATTTATAACAAAAATTGTTTTATATAATTACTATATTGGATTTTTTGAATACTATAATTACTATATTGGATTTTTCTAATATAATTACTATATTGGATTTGTCGATTTTAGATTTGCATATTCCTCCACTATTATACTCTTCTTAATTTTAGACTTCTATTGTCCAGATATGTATAGGTTATCATTTGCTTTTTCTTTAATCTTTTTGTTTCTTCCTTAATCCATTTAATCATTATTTCATCTTTTTCTTGAAAACGTGGGTTAACATCCATCCGAGGAATCTCTCACTTATCGGGACCTGATAATTTCATGAAACTAACCCATCTATATGTTAATCCATTTTTCATGTTGGGTTTTCTTGAATCGAAGATCGTCTAGCACACTATGAAGGGTGATTTCTCATTTTTCTTTCATATGATTTATCACAACAATCTAAAAGACAAGAGGTATCTTAAACCCTATCATATGACATTGCTTGAGTTTTTACAATTATGTTTAATTTATTTTTGTATTTGCAAAATTCTTTGATGAAGTGTTTAAACTTTGTGGGATGAATATCAAATTACATGTAAAAATCACACATTCAAATTTTACAAGTAGAGAGAGGAATATTTTTCCATATTAAGATGTTTATGTCAACACATTCCAATTTTTCTTAAAACAATTATCCATTATCATCATCCATGATCATTCTTGAAGCTAAATTTCATCATCATCCATCTATTTTAATATCATCATCCAGATCTAATGTCATCATATCATTGATTCATTACAAGTAGAGAGAAGAATATTTTGAGAAAGTTTAAATGCAAAGAAACCTGATACAGAGTTCTAATTTTACAAGAAGAGAGAAGAAGATTTTACTGTATTAAGGTATCTTTGTCATAAGAAATTCCAAATTTTCTTATAACAATTATCCATTATCATCATCCATGATCGTGCTTGAAGCTAAATCTATGTCCACACAATTCATCATCATCCACATCTATTTTAATGTCATAATCATGTTGGCATATGGATTTGCATGCATGTAAATGACATGCAACTGTGTGAGAACAAAGTCCCTCCTCAATGAAGGTGAGGCTTCCTTTATTGAAAACCAAAGCTATATTTACACATGTACATTCAAAATTGTATGTTGGGGGTGTTTTGGAACATCAATGGAAAGAAAATTGAATGATGGAAATGGAATGGAATGAAGGAAATGAATGGAAAGGAATGAATGGAAGGAACATGCAAGAGTTAGGTAAAAGAAGAGCCTAATATTGCATGGAGAAGAACAATAAATAACTAACACAAATAAAATAGAGTTTGCATCATTTAATCGAGAAGGAGTAAAACGAAACACACGTGAGAAATTAGATAACCAGAGCTTGACCACTATGAACTAGAACAACATATTAATAACGTTGACAATAAGATCAAAGACAATATTTACATGCAAGATTTAAACATCTAACATATAATGAATATAAGAACATCAAATTCTATAAGAGATAATGAATGGGACATAAAGTTCATATTTCATTAACTCCAAAATTTCTTCTCAAAACAACAAAAATTTTATTTCTTTGAAGTAAAGCTTGCATAAAAATTATTTTATCCTCCTATCTCCAAATTTGCCCTTACAAATGAGCCCCTCGACTTCCTTTTATAACCCAAAAGTTGGTTACAAATTAGTTAGGGTTTTACATGAACATTAAATAAGGTATTTAAGTGACTTTGAATTTTTCAATCAACTTTATTAAAAACAACTAAAAATAGAAACCACTTAAGTTATCCACAGTTTTCAAAAAGTAAGCTCAATAACAACATTCATTTTTTTTAATTCCACTTTTAACACATATGATAATAACCAGTGCCTTATCCATTAAAATTGGGTCCAACTATCTCAAACATATGAGAAATGGACTCTCCCACTTCATTAGATACCAAGAAAACTATCTCCTTGTCCCATCGGTGAAATTAGGATCTACCGCTTTCACCAATTGAATGGATCTGAACCTTCCCAATGTTTCGAACATATTTTCTTCTTCAAGAGGTTCATTTGGTTGAAGAATAACCTCACAAAATAACTACAATTCCAAAATCCTACTTGGCATATCATTCAGATTGAACATCTTCGATTGAGAATTCTCAAACAAGTTCTTTAATTTGACGCAACATTCCATTGAAGATGAAGATAAATTAATGGTAGGAGTATACATGTCCTTCAACAATTGTGAAAATTTCTCTTCCACATGTTCTCGATGAATACCTTTAATTTTTATTATTTACAAGATTGCAAGGATCTCAGCTATGAATTATTGAATCAAGGTGATTGAAGTGAAGGCTTCATTGCATACACTCTCATAATGGATCATAGAATCCTCAAGAAGTGTCTTTCTTGATTTGAGATGTAGACACCAAATAAAATGTGTCCCTTAATATTCAAACTCAAGAATTCCTTTGATGGCTAAAGTTGAGGACTCCATACTTTTCATATCCTCGTAGAATTGGAAATATCTCATCCAAATTTTATATGTTAGAAACAAAATTTTCCTTGAAAGAAAGAATTGGATCAAGATATTCATTGATATCTTCATGGGGCTTAATGGTTGTGTTGATTGTCTCTTGGTGTAAAATGAGAATCTCTAAAATCTAAGTTTTAGTGACATGGCCCAAAGTGTTTATTTCTTTTGATAAATTGAGAGCTTCTTTATCAAGGTAAACCACCGCATCGTGTCGGGAAAGTGGGTGGTATGGGATTTATCATATGTTGAACATATTCCACCAATTGATTCTTTTCAGCCTTGAGCTCAGAGTTCTGAGACTTATATTTCTCAAGTCTCTTTAGCACAATATCAAATCAATCTCGAGACATCACCATGTCACTTTCCAATGTGGACTTCCCAATTCCAAGTCTAGAAACTTCATAATCAGAAGATATCATGGCATTACACTCCTTTTCAACCTGTGGGATGCCAAGATCCATAAATCTATTTCCATCATCATCCACCATTATTTGGGAGAGCACTTTAGGATTCTTTGGAATGATTTCATTCTAAATCTTGAAAATGGCATCGAAATCAATGGCAATTGCCTTAACAACCCTCTTCCTTTTCTTGATTTCACAATCAACCCAAAAAGGATTATCATTCACTACATCTGCATACGAATCTCGGAGCCCGAAGCACCATTATAATTATTCTCAAGATCATGAGATTCTTCCGTAATTCTTTCCATGACCTTGATTTTAGGAGAAATAACCTCGATATCTACCTCTTGATCATTTGGGATATTTTGGGAAATCTCTTTATGAACTGTAGATTCTGAATCATTCGATATTTGGAGTACCTGCACTTAAGTGGACTCTTGTGCAAGGCATGGTTGAGGATTGTTTGTAATGAGATTCTAATAACTATCATCAATGTGAGTAGAATAATCTCTACTTGAAGTGGAAAATCCAGATACATGCTCTCTTCCTTCATAGGGGCTAGGACCCTTATATTTTTCATCTCATGACACATTCTTCAATGAACTAGATTTTGGCAACCACTTCTTTCTTACTTGTTGCATATGACTAGATGGCACGGAGGTTGATTGAGAAGGAGATTTGGTTGAATGGAGACCTCCTAGAGTTGGAAATTTTGGTGATCTTGAGGTATGATCTTGAATTGATTGTAATTTGGAAAGTTCTCTTTCATACCAGGATATGCTTCTTTTGAGAATCGGTTTATTCTTACTATTAAGAGAAAATTCATCTCTTTTGGTCCAATCAATTTGTGGCAATGGGGTAAAAGCAACTACGTCATATGAAGGATCAATAACATCTTCATCATCTACAAATGAATATGGATAGTTCCTAATGTGAAAGGCCTTGATCGAGTAAGGGTTAGGTGGGAAGAATATCGTCTTCTTACTTTATGTTCATCGGAACAGAAGTCAAGAATTCTTCCCTGGTAGGGTTGTGTTAATACTTTTCCCCAAGAATCTTCTCGCATATATCTATTAATATCAAACTGGAACCTCTTCACATATGGATGAATAGTGATGAGGGAAAAATCTTTCTCCGTGAGTTGTGTACTAAAGATATTTGGACATTGGTATTCCCCAATATGGATTGGGAAATTAATTCTTGAGCAATGTTTGTCACTGAGAAGACAGTGAACTTGTAATAATTGTCACACAAGCTCCATTAATTCCCACTTTTCATTGAAATACTTAGGAAGCTTCCATGGAGTACCTACAAATCCACTCACATGAATATAGGAGAAGGATGAAAATTGAATAAACCATGTTCCCCATTGGGAAATGACATCCATGGCCTCTTCAAATGATTTTACAACGTGGATATCAAACAGACTTTACCCATGGCATGGAAAGTTGTTGTCTTCTCCTCGTGTAATAAACAACTCTTAAAACCAATGCGTGGAATATCCTTTAACTAATTTACATGCACTTTGGAAAATGCTAAATTGCTTTCTTTTTTTGCTGAATGCATGGTCTTTATCTCCTTTTCACTTGCATTAAAAACTCTCCAATGGCGTGAAAGATATTCTTCTTGGTTTTGGATTTTTTCTCTTCAATGCATGGAAATCTTCTTTCTCGCCTGGAACTATCTTTCTTTTTGGAAAATGCATGGAAATCCTCCATCACATGATCTCCAATACATGGAAGATCTTCTCCTACCAAAACAAATGCATGGAAATTCTTTAAAAACTATGCAGAAGATCTTCTTTGGCTTATGATTTTGATTCTAATTATTTCTTTGTTCTTTGTATAGCTAATGTAATCTTTTTCAATTACGTTTATAGTAAAATGGAAAATTGAAAGCTTCAAAGATTCTTCACATGACTTTTTCCAAGGATTTTCACGGAGAAATGGTTAAATAAGCTTCTGTAACCATTTCTTATTTCCGTTGGAATAACCAATTCCCTCTTTCTCGGGTAGTGGCATTAATTTTTAGGGGAAAGTGGGAAATAAACAACCATTTTCCAGTAGAAATGGCAAGGTAAGCTAGCAATCCCCAACATGTTTCCCCATGTGGGAAATCGGAGGATTTTGCTCGTTTGCCAATCTATTTAATTGTTAATCGTTGGAAGAAATCCACAAGTGGGGAAATAAAATCAATTTTCCAGGAAGGTGAGAAGTATGGGTAGAAGATTACTTTCCCCGAGGTAATTAAAATAAATACTTTCAAATGAATTTTAATTAATATTTATTTAATTAAAAACCCAAAAATTAATAAAAATTATTTTATCAAATAAAGGATAATAAATTAATTGAATATTAATTAATTAATTATTAATGCAGTTTATAACTTGGCCAGAGGATTTATCACCCGAAATGGATGAAATGAAGACTGAAATGATCATAAAAATGAGACGGTCACGACGAGGGTGTTAAATCATGCAAAATAACACTTTTGAGAATTTTCAAAATTCCCATGTTTATTAATTTTGTGAAGTCAAAATTAGCTGATAACACATCCACATCTAATGTCATTATATCATTGATTCATTACAAGTAGAGAGAAGAATATTTTGAGAAGGTTTAAATGTGCATAAACTTGATACAAAGTTTGAATTTTACAAGTAGAGAGAAGATGTCTCTGTCCTAACACACTCCAATTTTTCTTAAAAAAATTATCCATTATCATCATCCATGATCATGTTTGAAGCTAAATCTACGTCCACACAATTCATCATCATCCATATCTATTTTAATGTCATCATCCACATCTAATTTCATCATATGATTGATTCATTACAAGTAGAGAGAAGAAGATTTTGAGAAGTTTTAAATGTGCAGAAACCTGATACAGAGTTCTAATTTTACAAGTATATAGAATATGTCTTTGTCCTAACACATTCCAATTTTTCTTAAAAACACTATCGATTATCATCATTCATCATCATCTATATCCATTCTAATGTCATCATATCATTACAAGTAGAGAAGAATATTTTGAGAAGGTTTTAATGTCTTTGTCGTACCACATTCGAACTTTTCTTAAAACAATTATCCATTATCATCATCCGATTCCATGATCGTGTTTGAAGCTAAATATATGTCCACATACAATTCATTATAATCCATATCTATTCTAATGTCGTCATCCACATCCAATGTAATCATCATTACAAGTAGAGAGAAGATTCTGAGAAGGTTTAAATGTGAAGAAACCTGATACAGAGTTTGAATTTTACAAGTAGAGAGAAGAATATTTAACTCTATTTATATGTCTTTGTCATACCACATTCCAAATTTTCTTAAAACAAATAATTAACCATTATCATAATACCATAACATTCATATCAAACATAAACACCATATACAATCTAGAAATTCTATATATAATATATAACAAGATATAAAAAAATCCAGATTATAAAGTATTTCAAATTTTCAAACACCATCACATTCAAGTTTCATACTTCAATATATAAATTATTTCAAATTTTCAAATTTAAAGTTTCAATTTTTCAACCCTCAATCATGAAATTTATCCCCAGAAAACTATGCATCTTCTATACCCCTTTCCCCAATGGCTTCCCTCCCTCTGTACTCTTTGCTTGAATAATCCCAGAACTAATCAGATCTTCCACAACATTGTTTAGATTCTTTACTATTATTTGTTCTTCCTTTATCACATCTCCATGGGATAGCAAACTAGCATCTGCAATTGTCTTAGCTTTGAATAAAATTTCAGTGGTCGAAGTCATTATCTTTAATTATCTGCTTTAGTGTATTATTTTTTTAGTTAACTAAAACAATATTTTATTTCACATTCATTGTTGCGAGATAAACTATTCTTTGCGGTTTCCAAGTGAACTTGGAATACCTTTTCTTGACTCTTCAAATTTCATATTTCAATCTGAAAAAACGCGAGCTCGATTAAACATATTACTAAAATAATGAAATTTCAAATTATCAATAAATATTGTTTTAAAGTGATAATACTTACAATCGCTCTATTTCTCTCGGCATTTGCAATTGGTACCAAATCCTTTTCCTTAGACCATTTGTTAAAATATTCGTAGGCTTTAGCACTAATATTTTCCAATTTTTTTAATGCTTTATCTAAAATATCGTCTTTATAGTTGTTGTTTTACGTGACAGGACCACTTCTTGCCCGTAAGTAAGGCATCCATCTTCGTAGGTTGATTCTGGAATGTAGCGTATAAATTGTCCCTTTGCCAATAATTTTCAAAATGACTTATTATCTCATTGATTAGTAATTTTTCCCTTCTCTCCCATTCTATGAGCTGATTGATATGAGGTATAATAAACTCTTGGACATGGGATTGACAATCATAACCAATTAAGTTCTCTAAAGGAAATGGTAGCAACTGTTCACCATCTGTATCTGAAGAAGATGATGCCATTGGAGAGGTATGGGGGCTTTCGGGTTGATCATCTTCTGCTACCTCTTTTTACTTTGGGTGCCTTGATCCTATTTGCGATAAAATAAATCAATATTCAAATATTGAAATCGAAAGTGAAATGTAAAGAAATTTGAATAAATTACGTTGAAATAGAAGTATACCCGCTAGCCTTGAATCATCTCACATGTATTGAAAAATCCTATTGGGTCATTGTTATCAATGCCCAAGTAATCTTCATCTAAAGTTATATTATTTAAAAATGATACCTTTGGTTGCATTGGGCAAGCCATCGAGAGAGAGGGTTAGAATTTGAAACAAGGAGGCAATGTTTAGTGTCCCACTTTAGAAGGCTGGAGGAATTGGCATGTGTTAACCAATGCACTTTTTCTGAACCTCTGGTTAGTATTTTGAATCGTAATAGCGGAGGATGTGGCGGTGCCGTTGTTTGTACAAATGTAAAAGATTGTAATGTACTTGAAAATTCCAAGAAAAATGCACAAATTCATTACTAAATCATATGAAAAACTATTAAACTATGCAAAAACTACGAAATTATATGAAAAAATATTAAAAACTTGTACTAAAGCAATAAAATCATTCCTTGTTGTTGAGGGTTAACTTGTCACGGTACTTGGTGGCCGTGTTAGAGTAGTAATTGGTTTTGTTTGAGTTGTGTGTGGATGGGATTGTTGAACAGGGTGTTGAGAATCAATAATTGTATGCGATTTAACTAAGTGAGTTGGAGAAGAAGGTTGAGAAGCACGTGTATATTCCAAAGTCCCTACAACTACAAAAAAAGTCAATTGTATGTCAATTCAATATGGTAAATGGTAAATTGTAAATAGAAAATGGTAATTTGTAAATAGTAAATGTTAGGGTATTATGTATTTGTCTTTTAACTAATACAAACACTTTGTAGTTATGTGATGAGTGAACTTCTATTTCAGATTGCGAATTTTCCGACGCCTCAGCGTGTTGTTAGCCTCTTCCTCTTGATGTTACTTTTTTTCATGGAAGGGCATCCAAAAATATTCTTTGCAAATGGTCAATATTTAATCGATTACAGAAGTACATAATGTTAGTATGCATAAAGATTCAATTAGAAGTACATAATCAAGACGATAACCGTACTAAATTCTAATGTCAAAATATAAACTATATACATGTTGTTCTTGAAATGGAATTGAAAAATTATTCATTGTCTCGTCGTGAAAGTAGGAATTGGTTTTCTTTTAAATTAAAAAGAGCTTCATAATAAAGGCCAAGGAGATAGTTTGTGGAGTGAATAACTAGTTTTTAGAAAGTGATGCATTTGTAATGTTAGTTTTTATTTTATTGGATAAAAAGGTGCACCAATCAAATTTTAGCTTTCGATAGTTGTAAGAATGTATGCAATAGCCCAGTTTGGTATATCTATTTTCCAACCCTGCAAAACAATTTTGGCTTGAAAGAAAGAAATCATGGCAACAAGAAAGTGGTGTGCAATTCCTTGTGTATCCACACCTCGTCTTGATTTATTGATGTGAGCTGTAAAAATTCATTGGAATTAATATCAATTTGAATTGTATCAAAATAAAAAACTTAAAAATATCAAATGAAAATTGAAAATAGATTACACATACAATCAACATGGAAACCAAAAGTAGATTCGAGGTACTTCTTATCATTTTTGATGAGGGTTTCTTTCATTGTTACTATGGGGGAATTTTTATACGGAAGGCTGTCAATCGATGGATATCAGCTAGATCAACACTGAATTGAAATATATGATCATTTTCCAGAGTAATAATAAATTTACCATCCTCTATATTGTATGAGGAGAGAAGGTAATTTAGAATGTCATGATCAATCTCAAACTAGGGCATCTTAATGAGCCCATCAAAATCACATGCATCTAGAAAATCCTTGTATTTTGTATTCATTTGCAAAATTATCTGAATGTGGGGGCACAACAAGTTCCTATATTGTATCTTGCCCTTGGATAGGGCTTATGGGTTGACTGGATTTTCCATTTGATCTTGGTTTTAAGCTTGAGTTGTACTTGTAGTCACCATTGTACTTGAGCTTGATTAGAGAAGCTTGATTGTACTTGTTCTTGACTAGAGTAGCTTGATTGTACTTGAGCTTGATTCCTATAGCTGTAGGTGCTAGAAGAATGGAGAAAATTCGGGAGCCAAGAAGTGTAAACATGAAAATGAGGGGTGGAAGGGTATTTATAAGAAAAAATTAGGATTTCTCAAGCCTCAAGAGCATGACAATGAGACTTCGATGATGTGAGACAAAAATTATTGTTTTCGCACATCAGTAAATTTTGTTGATGAGCGAAAGTAAATGTTGTTATCATGCGTCAACAAACTTCATTGACACGCTACAGAAAGTGTTGTTGTCACACATCAGAAAATTCTCATTGTCACGTGATAGTAAATTTTTCTATCACACGTCAAAACTTTCTTTGACATGCGCAACAAGTGTTTTGTTCATGCATCGGTGAAGTTTGTTGACACGCAATAACAAGTGTTGTTGCCGCACATCCACAAACTTTGTTGATTTGAAATAGTAACACTTTTTGGTGCTCACTCTCGCTCAAATAATAACACATAATAATTTTGTTCTCAAAAATTAGAAAATTCTCCTTTATGCAAAAGTGGTTCCAGGTATATTTTTGGGCATTTTCTACCTCCATTGTACTAGAGGCTTCTTAAAATTAACCTTGGGCATGCTCAATGGGACATGCTAAGAGTTGGTACTCCTCTTAGCATTTGCATAAATCATGGTTCCTAACGACTGTACATATATGGATTTAGGATCTAGTATATTAACTTATGCTAAGATTTTGGACAAGAACTTCTTCAAGGAAAGGAAACCAATGGAATATTGAGTTATCTTTTTCACCTTAGAGAATAAGAAAAGGTGAATCCTCGCCGTCATCGTGTAGAGGTCACCCAACACCTTTTAGGAAGGTTTCCTCTACCAAGAGACAACCAAGCACTTGTCACCATGGCCGTAATAAACCAATTTTTCCCTATCTTCAATGGTGGCGAGTCCTCTTCTAGTAGCCCAACCGATGTTATTATCATGGCTAGTCTCAAATGTATACCTTTCTACACATGAGAGACTGACATTACTCCTATAGAACATACTTAGGATGTGGCTAGCATCTACGCAGATACATAATATCACATAATAAAATCTTACGAGTCAAGTATTCTCGCCACTTTCTTTAAGGGAAAATCACTCCAATGGTTTTATGGGTTAACAATGGTACTATATGCACTTGGGATGAGTTGGGAGAGAAGTATTGTAAATAGTTCGAGGATAATAGAGATCACCTATCACTCATGGAGAAATAAACCACTATAAATAGATCTCCTCAAGAATTTATGGGGATTTCAAGTTCTATTCCATAGGACTTGGAATAGGATTCCAACATTGATAAAACCCTCCCCAAACAATGAATTCTTTTACTCTCTAAGAGCTTTGAATAGAGATTTTATGGTAGTGATCTAATCAATGGAAGGAACGACGTTTCTTGATGCTTATAACATTGCCATAAGAGTTGAAAATTTCTTGATCTAAGCGGGAAGATAGCTCCAAGACCACCGATGCCTCTGTATCCCGAGTTTCCCACTAATCAACCAACCATTTCCCCGCTTCCTCGTGTGTCTAATAATCTAACTCTGCATGTTCCTCCCCATCAAATGATCTTCATGAGGTTAAAACATTGCTTTAAACTTTTGGAAATGAATTGGTAGCCCTTAAGAGGAAACAGTCCCAATATGCTCATCCTTACCAACCCCAAAACCAACAATATTAGTCTAATAGGCAACCCTTTTAGAATAACAACCAAGCTCAGAATCAAGTCACCAATGTTAAACCATTGAGTGTTAAGGCTCCCCTTATTGCTAGTTCCTCTAGAGCCCTTGTCCATGTACAAAATAATTTGGTCCAGGATTATGAATGGTGTTATCCATGCTCTCAACCACACAACCAGAACATGTGCCCTAACTAGAGTACTTAGTCAAGCTCTTATGGTCCAGAGCATATCCACTCTTTCTAAACAACTAGTAGAATCCCCTCCATAAGAAGAGCTTGGTCAATCTCAAACATCATAGGAAGCCACGTTATTGAATTGGTATGAGGAATATTTTTGCAAATTCAGTATAGAATCCACATCATTAGCTATTAATACTCGATCCAAAAAGAGAGAAATAGAAATCCCGTCACCAAAGTTTGATCAAGAATCCACCTCTCAACCTCATCTGTATGTAGTTTTAAACAAAGGCACGGGAAGAAGTTTTTAAAAACACATGCTAGTCAAGCTGCAAGGAAAGAAAATTCCTCTAATGTTACAATACCAAATGCCCATTTTCCAAAATAAGACACTAACGCTCAAAAAAACATTGGCAGGGTGGGAAGTATTCCTTTCAGTATTGTTGAAAAATGAAGAAGACCAACTTAAATTTCACCATGTGGGAAGCACTTTCAATTCCTTCTTAGATAAATCTGTTGCAAGAAGCTCTAAAAATATTTAGTACACCTAGTGAATCGGTCAAGCAGGGAGCATTGACTGTTACCAATTTGTGTCAACCAGAAGGAAAAAATGTTGCTAAAACTAATAATACACCACCATTCTAAATTTATTTGATCATTGGTAATCACTTGGTACACAACTGTATGATTGACTCGGTGTCGAACTCCATAATGCCAAAACAAATTGTAGATGTCTTGGGTATTCGGTATATCTTTGGTATCCATGGGAGTTGTTCAATTGGATAGCACAATAGTTCAGATGATTAGAGTTATCAAAGATATCAACCTTACTATTCATGTGTTTCCAATCTTTTCATTTACGTGGGACATATTAGTGATTTATCTTTCACCTTTCTTTGCCATATGTCTATCTAGAGACTTCACTGCTAAAATGGGTGGGTATTTGTCTATTGATTGGTCTCACATGCTCCTCAAGACCAGGTATGGGACTAAGGTAACTATAAGGGAAGAACCAATTTGTCAAAATCATGTTGAACCCTATATCGCTAACACCATTAATGGAAATTATACCATATGTGACAAAGAAGAAGATGTTATGAATCACAAGTCCACCACTCCTGTGGAAGAAGTCATTGATATTGTACTTGATTATGTAAGCATGAAACATCAATTTGACCCATATCGTTGAAGCATTGGTGTTAGAATAAGTTGTTTTATTGACATTATATGAAATTGGTATAGGAACTTATTGTATCCATGAAGAAGGAATAGTTATTCCTCACCTTTTCAAGACTTCGAATGATCATGAAGGATTGTGGCGACTCTTCTTTTATGGGTCAAGGAGAAAAAATGAAGTAGGTGTTGGTGTTATGCTAATTTCTCCACAAGGTGATAAATATTTCTTGTCCTTTCGACTTCATTTTAGTTGCACTAACAATGTGGCCGAATATGAAGCACTAGTGTAAGGAATCTAGTTGGCTCAGAAAAATAGAATCAATGCGTTAATTATTTTTAGAGATAGTGAGCTTGTCGTGCATCAGGTGAGAGCCCAAAGTGCATCAAAAATGATCTCTTAAGGTCATACAAAAACAAGGTGGAGGAATTTGAAGCCTTTGGAATCCATGCGGTTCCCAGGATGTAGTCACAAAATCAAGCACTTACTATTACATTTATACCCTTTGGGTATGCTATTTTATATATGGATCTTGCATGATAAAAGTATTCACTAGTGACCTATTCCTTGGTCTTATTGTAAGTTGGTCATTCGTCATTGTTATTTGTCTAGTTTATATGTCACTTGTCTATATAGTTTTGGGTGTCTTTTAGGGAATTTTAGGTGTTGTAATTTTCTCGATTGTCATCTCCAATCCCATCTTGGGGTGCCTAAGGTTACACTGGAATGCCATAGGTTATGATTTTAGGCACTGTGTTTTTCGTAATTTTTGGTCCTAATTTATTTGTTCAAGGTTGATCTTTGATGTTATCCAGTGAATTCCCTAGGTTGTACTCGGTAGTTTTAGGTCACTAGTGTCGAAAATTGAACAAGATATCCCTATATAAACATAGTATACTCACTACATTTAGGGCAGACATATTACTATCAAGGGCAGTTATCTACTAAGGCAAGGGACTGCATTTAGGAATCTTTTACAATTGCATCACACAAGCATAGGGGGAAATGGTTGTATTATTTCTATTCCATCCACCTTTTTCATCTTTACATATATTTATTGCCCCGTACTTTTGTGTCATTGGTGCTAGGGCATGTTAGGCACAAAATTGAACTCTCTCACACACACACAAAACTACATGGGGTTTTGAATGTAGTGTAGCGCTTAGTCTTAAGTCTATCGTTGTGGTAGCCAAGGTTAGTCTGACGTATTCATATGCATTTTTATTTCTTAGGAATTGATTCTTTGAATAGGGTTTTATAAGTGGATCTTCACATTGCATTCACAGTGGCACAGGCGATAGTATTACGACACATGTGTGACAAAGACAAAGGTATTATAGACACCTGCAAAATTACCAGACCTATTTCCTAAGCTTTCCTAAAGTCTATAGTGCCTAGATCAAAGACCGCAGTACCCCAGGGCACTCCAGTATCCTCTCAAGTGCCTTAGTCTAGCCAGATACTCAGCTTCTTCCCTTCCCAAGGCCACCTAGTCACAACTTTCCCAGATTGCACAATAATTTGCTTGATCTACAATATACAAGTTAATTCAAATTGAGGTTATTACCATATCCCTCTTGTTTCCATTATTTTAACGCATTCAAACAAAAAAGGACAATATTTAGATCCATCATTTTTAGTATAGCATTATGTTTCTATTTATATTAACTCATAAAAAGATAAGAAAATCTATTTTTCTATATTTTTATTTAATCATTTTGGTGAACCCTACTTGTAGAATACTTTGAGTTTGGATCCTTTTTTAACACCTTAGTAGTTAAGCATAGTTCTTATTTTCTCCATCATGTCTTGTTTTAGCATTAATCCTATCTATGATGAGGTTGTCATAGTTGAACTCAAGGCTTTATATAGTACCCCCATGACTCTACTTTATGATACTCAACAAGCCCTCTTAGAAGGCCAACAACATGTGTTGACTAGTCTTGTTGATTCTCCTATAGGTATTTTCCTTGTTGATGATCCTATTGCATTCACTCTCTATACACCAAGTCATCTAGTGGCATGTATTCCTTCTTCTTCTATGCCACCGATGCTTTAGATGGCTCACTCACTTTGATTACTTATTAGGCATTGATCCACAATCAGGTATACCTCATGACTCCTCCCCCTCTATTCCACTTACTGCTATAGCTACTACTATGTCTTCTACTGATTCCAATAGTCCTCCTTCCACATCTCATTCTATATTACATTCTCCTTCATACTACATTGATGATCTTATTGATCCTCTTGATGGAAACAACATTATTTTTCAAAACCCCGTCTTCTTCGACAATCGGTATGGGTCTCCTTCTTTATATGCTGCTACATGTGATTCTCCTACTCCATTATTATCCTCTCCTAAGATCACATCCACTATTGTGCATGAGTCACCTCTAGCTATTGCTTCTTCTCCTTCTATTCCCACATCTTCTTCAACTCCTATGACATATTTTCCTATAGAGGTTTCGTACGTACCCAAAATTGTAAGGTCTTGTCTTTGCTGAGCAGTGTAATAAGTGCCCCAATGATGATGCAGGTCTCTTCGCAAGGTGTTCGGAACCCAGAAAAGCTTTACGGATATGTGTTAACATCCCGCATGCCCCGCTTAGCCCCCGCGTGCCTTGTTTTCCCCTTTTCTCTTCCTTTCCTTAGCTTTTTGGTCTTGTGAAACCGCCGCCTGCAGTGTGATCTCGTGACCGCCGCCCCGAACATGGCGGCGGTCTGTAACCGCCACCACAGGCGGGCGGCGGTCCTTTACGCGTTTTCCAGAACGTTTCTTTGACGAAACGCACGCAAAATATCACGTTTCACCAGCTTTCCTTGCCGACTTGAACTAGCATTTATGTTTTTGGTCCCCTGGAATAGTGTTTTTGCTTTGTTTATTGTTTAGGAGTTCTGTTTGGGTTTGATCTTTGGGTGTTGGAATTCCTATAAATGCATGGTTTGTGCACATGCAAATGGCCACCATTTTTCATTCCAATTTTCTTATTTTGCAGTGTTGTGGTCTTTTGAATTTGTTTAGGATTGGTAGCATAGTTTATTGCAGGTTTAGTTTAGCATTGTGTTGCTTCGTTGGTAAGCCACAAACCCATCTTGTGCAAGCAGTGTAGCCTTGTGTTGCGGTGATAAGCCACATATCCAACTTGTGCAAGTGCAAACATTATTTGGCACCCCTCATTCTTGTTTCAACCTCACCATTTTTCAGCGATTCAGTCTTTTAGTTTGCTTAAGTTTGATAGTTTAAATCCTTTGCATGTTTGATTGTATTGCTCAGCTGTTGGTAAGCCACAGATCCAACTTGTGCAAACAGTATTATTGTTTTGGAGTAGAATAGTTTAGGCAGCCATTAAAGTTGCAGGTTTTTCTCTTCATACAGATTAGTTTCAGGTTCTGGACGCATTTTGTTGCATGATTCGCAGTATACCCCACTAGGAATTGCATAAGCCAAGCTCTGTACTCTTGCGCTATCCCTCTCCTATCCGCATTCTATTCTGTCTGCATTCGAAGGTTGTCCATTGATCCAAATATCTATTCCTGTTGACGCAAGCATTACACACTTTTCTGGATTCACGTGAACACAAAGAACGAGGAGATCATACTGAGGGGACAAAATCACACACAAAAGCGGGTTCGCCTTTGCATTCGCAAAATCCAGGTTCTAGCTTTCAAAGTTTTAGTTAGAACTTATCAAATAGAGTAGTTAATCGCTTTATTTTTAGTTATTTCCACTCTCGATATTGCCGGGGAAGCTGTGGGGATTGATAGTTTCTGAGAAACTATGATTCATTCCTCACTTCTGAGGTAGGATCGAGAATCTTGCAGATAGATTAGTTATTTCGTTGTTTAGAATAGATATACGAAATTGCACAGGCAAATAGCTACACTCGGCTATTTTGTTTGTTTTAAATTATTAGTTTAATTGTCAATTTTAAGTATTCTAAATAGTTGTTTTCTTATAAATTGCCTGAAAAACACAAAAAAGGAAGTTATAGATGTTAGGAGTATTCTTAGATTTCATTTCATTATAGTTTGCTTTATTTACTGCCTTTTGAATGACAATTACGGGACCTAGGGAGCCCAGAGAATATATTTTCGAGCCAATCGTACCTCAGCCCAATCTCGTAGCAGCAATAACTGACATCGACCAAAACCTTAGGATACAAGTCTTCCAAACAACAACAGACTTCCAACAGGTCAGGTCACAATTGAGAGGGTTAAACATAGAAGACGACCAAGCACATACATTTTGGTCAAATCAGCCAAACTACAGGTTATCCTAGAAAAACATCCGCATGACTGTAGGAGGATTTGAAAGAGAACAAACATTTGGGTGCGATCCTTTAGTTCCACAGCCAGACGCTGGAGACACCCTCGTAGATATAGATACCAGCTTGAGAATCCAGGTGGCAAGAACGACTGTAAGATATTCTGAGAAGATCACACAACTGTTGGTTTTAAACATAGAAGCTGAGAAAGCATACGATTACTGGATACTAGGGATTAGGACTTGATCTCACGCATGACCATAACAGGACCACAACAACGAGAGTTTACGGTTGTGATCCACAAATCCCGCAGCCTAGTATATCCATAAGAGAATTAGATATAGACACTGGCCTACGCACGCTAGTATTTCAGTCTACTCCGATTCCACCTATCATCATCCAACAGTTATCCCTACTGGACATAACAGCTAACGAGGCTAGAGAATTTTGGACTAGGCCAGAGAATCGTCCATAGAGTTGACTATATTCACCATATGACCCTATCTGGAGAAATACACGAAACTATCCCGGGTCATTTTCCACGCATCCCACAACCCATAGACCGAATCACGCCAGAGCTCGATATTGATTGGAGCCTTCGAGTAGTCATCCTAGCTGATCGATCTATCACACCGGTCCAGGTTAGAAGGGCCTTCTTTGCCTTAGATTCGCAGATTCCATTAGTGCGTGTCGAAGATATTAGATTGCCTAACTAGTCTATCCGTACTATCTGTATTCCATCCCCACCGGCTGTCTCGGCACGACCTCGGGAGGTCGGGTACGCGGAAGAGTCGCTTGTAGATTCCCACGCTCGCTTGTCGCTTTTCCGGCGTACAAAATTGGTGAACCCAACGTGAAACAAACAACTGTTTCACCTTCTCTTTGAGAAGTTTCATCTTCTCTCAAAACACCTTCGCTCCTTCCCATTATTCTGCGGGTATTCATATACCCCCCGAATATGTCGGGATTTGATGCATATGGCAGACCCCTCCTGGGTCTTGAGGCATACTACGCCCAACAGAATAGGGAATCATCACCCTCGCTCTCCGTATGGGGTGACAACTATTCAACTAATCAGTTGTCAACGCAAACCCCAAGAATCAGATATAGTTCACCTTTGCAAACTGAGGAGTTAGTTCAAACCCCTCGAAACCAACAAATAGAACCTTCGGGTTCCAACAATATGACGTTTACAGGAGAATCTAGTTCATCTCCTCAGATACTACTTAGACCACAAATTAGTAGGCAATCTGATCCATACCTAGTCTTAGATGATGGACAGTCAACACGTTATCCTAGGAATGAACAACACTCCCGGGGAATGTACCCATCTATAGGAGGTTTACAAATACAACCCGAAGTCTCTTTTCAAGAAAATACCTCTATACATACAGGAAATATTCTAGGAGAAACCTGGCAAAATAGCGATCAGTTTATGACAGGATATCACGTACCTTTACAACACCAAGGTATACAACAAACGCCACTCAGGCAAAATACCGTGACTACACCAAATGAAGTCATTTCAACGTTGGTAGAAAGAGTGAGAGGGTTAGAACTGGCTCAAGCAAGTCAAAATTCTCCGTTCATACAAACAGGAAGTTCCAATCCTCCATACCACTCTAGTCAGGTAGATCTCCTCACAGGAGTAGGCACGTTAGGCATGCCTCCTCATTATCCACCACAAATGCCAACTAGACCCACCATCGCTAGCACTGTTCCACCAGGTCTAGTACAGAGTAATCCATTCCTGGATAGTACCCCTTCATACTTAAACATGTACTCCAAATCACCACAAGGGGATATGTACTCATCCCCGGGCATGTTTACTCAGGCACAGGGGCTTCCTTATGCCCCTGCTAACGCATACATTACGCCATATCAACAACCCGTTCCACCACCGCCTCCTCAACAGACACCATCAATGGTTGAGACGTATGCGATAGGGACTTATTCAGAATATTTGAAGGAGCCCTTAGATTTCACCATACGAAGCATCATGCTTCCAAGGCCCCTTCCCGATTTGCCTAAATACAAAGGAGAGGGAGATCCGAATGCGCATATCAAAGCTTACGCTACTGCCATTCGGGAATTACTCCCATGGGACGGGGTTGTTGCTAAAATATTTCCCAAAACATTGGAAGGCATCGCTCTCGATTGGTATTACAGAATACCCGAGGCTTCCATACACTCGTTCAAACAACTCGTGTCTGAGTTCATCAAGGCCTTCGACATGAACAAACTATTAAGGACAGGAATCAGGGAGTTCTTGCACATCCAGCAAGAACATAATGAATCTGTCGCCCATTTCATCCAAAGGTGGCGCACGGTCCTTTATTCCTCGGCAAGCGCTCCAAACATGGATCAGATGGAATTATGCGATTTATTCCTTCATTCTCTCAGCAGAGAAGTGAAGGAAGAAGTCCAGAAGTTCCCACTAAAGACTTATGATGAAGTACTCGAGAGTGCTCTACGGATAGACCAAGCAGCAATAGATAGTGGTCGTAAGACGTATGGAGCAAACGGGAGGTTAATCACCTCTACTCAAAATACTACAACTCTCACAAATGTCAATCAAGGACCCAAAATCCTTAACAAAAATCGTGGGGTAACAACGGATGGGGTAACTGACCAGCCCAAGAGGGTAAATGTTGTTAATACTCCGTCACAAACAAACAATCAACGAAACAACAATTTTACCCCAACGGTCAATACGGTGGATTTTAATAATCCACAACAACGGCGAAATCCCGTGCAAGGACAAAGCCAAAACTCCTTTGGTTATCAAAACCAAAGTCAAAACCATAAACAACAAAACTTTAGTCCTAATAGGCAACAATTTGATCAGAATTTTAGGCCACAATACACACCAAACCAACAAAACGGGAATTACAACCCCAATTCTTATTGTGGCTTCCATAAAATTCGGGGGCATGACACTAGAACGTGTCGTGACTATAACAAATTCATGCAACGCTTGCCAAACGAACAAAAACAATTCTTTATGGATATGTTCTTAGCAGATCCTACGTCACCAACGGCAAGTACCTTCGCAGGGGCAGTTTCTCCTCAGAATGCCCCTCTCAAGATCTTTAATGATCCACTCCCAAATCATGATAGCAATAGGTTGAAGCCAACCGGAACAAACAAAGGTGCAATAACAGGAAACAACGATCACGAGGCTTCGACTTCGCTAAATCCGTCAGTTGCACCACAACTAGGAAGTCAACCACGACCTAAGGTAGTTGGATTAGTGGAGTTAGACTCCGAATTACCCGTTGAAGCAATTACGAGGACACGAGAGTATTTCTCTCAACCAAGTCCAAGCCATCTGCCAGAAACCGATAACATCCAGCAAACCGTAGCAAAGCCTATGGGTGCTTACGATCTAATTAATGATCTAACAAAAACCTTTTCACATATCTCGTTCCTCGATTTACTAAAGAACTCCCCTGCTCACAGGGCTGCTCTTTTAGAAGCGTTAGGTTTGGGTCATTTAATTAGTATCACTCCACCGCCGGAAGCACAAGTAAATCATATAGACTTTGATTTCTATCCTCCGGGACAGGCGGATAGGGATATCGAATTCATATTCGAAATAAGTAAAATGCCTACAGATGCTGAGATCGCATGCCGAGGCGATCCAGCCCTACACTTGCAAGTACAGGTTTATAATAATTATGTAAAACGGGCAATGGTTGACGATGGAGCTGCGGTTAACATAGTCCCTTTCTCTTTCCTCCAAAAATTGGGATATGGTGAAACGAACTGTTCTACTACACGAAATACCTTGAGAGGCTATGATAGCCTTAAAGCCACTTCGATAGGAACCATAATACTACCGGTCACCTTGGGACCTAAAACAATCCTGACCGAGTTTTATATTATAGATCGGGAAACTAACTATAATATGATCCTCGGCCGACCATGGATACACCGAATGAAGGCAATCCCTTCCACGCTATTTCAAGAAGTAAGATTCTTGCATCTAGGAAAGGTATTTGTAGCCAAAGGTGATCCAAAGCCATTTGACGTGCACCTAGCTGATTTAAAGAAAAGACCAGGTGTACACTCGGAATTTGAACTTCCAACAAACCAACTTAATAAACCCACTGACTCAAAGTCAAAAGAAAAGTTGGTACCTACGACGGATCTTGAAACCATCAGCTTAGCCAAAACAACCCCAATATGCTAGCGGTAAAACTAAAGAAGCTGTATCACTAGGGACTACTGCAAAAATCGTCGAATTAATAGAACAAGATTTACCAATGTTCTTACCTTTTGATTCGGCAGGCATAGGATATTCCCTAGGAGTTGGCTCTCTTCCGGCAGAAGATCTCTGCATGGTCGAGGTAGAATACGCAAACACGATAAACACCCCAGCCCCCGTATTCCCAGCTAAGTATTGGACTCTCCATTTTGATGGGGCTAGGTGTCGTTACGGAGCAGGGGCAGGTATAATTCTTACCTCGCCAGAAGGAAAATTCATCCCATTTGCCTTCAAGCTTAATTTCGAATGCACAAACAACAGTGCTGAATACGAAGCTCTCCTCCTCGGTCTCACCTTAGCCAAAAGAATTGGCGTAGATAATATCAGAGTTTTAGGAGACTCACAATTAGTAGCAAACCAAGTTTCAGAAGTATATGAAACTAAAGCCGAACACTTACAACCTTATAAAAACGCTGTGTTAGATTTAAGTAAGGTGTTTAACTTCATATCCATTGAAGCTATACCGCGAGAGAAAAATCTCCTCGCTGACTCGATAGCAACTTCAGCGTCACGTTTTACTCCAAGCAATGAGCTAGAAGACACTCACTTCACAGTATCCATTCGTGACGAACCATTAATAAAAACAATGACAAACCCTCTTTCTAGTGGAAATAAATCCACCATCCTAGACCATGTTGGAAATGATGCAGCTACTTTGGATTATTTAAATGCCTATGCAGCATTACATCTCTCCTATCACATGCTAGACTTATCCCTGATTCCACATTCGTCTTCCTACTTCGGAAATCCCGTAACGGATCTTCCCTCACAAAGGGAACCTAGCATATATGCGATAGAAAATGGGGATGACTTAGATTTACCTCCTGCACCACCTGAGTTCGAAGAGGGTAACGCCTCTTTAATCGAGGAAACAATTGATGTCAACATTGGGACAGAACATGAGCCAAGGATATTGAAATTAGGTTCTTCGCTAACACCAGAAGAAGTGGAAATACATACTCAAGTTCTCAAAGAACATCAAAAGGCATTTGCATTTAATTACAAGGAGATGACAGGAGTCGCACCCCACATTGCGGTACACAACCTCGTCACTAAATCAGATGCAAAGCCGATTAAACAAAAATCAAGGCCCATGAAGCCCAAAGTAGCTCTCATGGTAAAAGAGGAGGTAAGAAAACTCCTTCAGGTAGGATTCATCAAGCCAGTTGACTACTCTCAATGGGTATCTAACATCGTTCCCGTTCTCAAAAAGAATGGAAAGATACGCATCTGCATAGATTTTCGGGACATTAACAAAGCATGTCCTAAGGATGACTTCCCATTACCATCCATGGATGAAGACGCTTACAGAGAAGCACGTCTTTCCCAACTAGAAAGCTTAGATGGCAGGTTAAATGTTGAGCAACGGCATAGAGCTTATGCTGACCGAATGTGCCGGCAGTATAACAAAAAAGTCTATGAACGTGACATATACGAAGGTGACCTAGTTCTAAGACTAGACAGCCGGATCGACAAGAAAACCGGCGAAGGAAGGAAATTCCGGCCCAAATGGTTGGGCCCGTACCGAGTCACAAAGGACTATGGAAATGGTGCATACCTCTTATGCACGCTAGAAGGTGAGGAGTTTGGCGAAACAGTCAATTCCCTCCACCTCAAACGTTTCTACGCATAAGTAGTTAAGGCTTGGATAACTATCTACATTGCATTTTCATATAGATTAGGATCATTTTGTCCACTTGTTCTTACACGAATCATGGTCGAAGAATCTATTCTCAAAGCAATTCACTACAAACTCGTGATGTTTCTGGCATAATAGTTCTTTAATCATATCTCTCCATATTCATGATATCATCAGTCATCTTGGAATCTTTTATCAAATAAAATCAGACATGACGAAGTCCTAACGGTAACCATACCAAGATCTGCAAGTCTTTTCTCGCCTTGGTTCCTTCTTAGAATAGGTGTCTTGTCTATGGTCTGTTCTAGAAGCTTCATGGTGTCACATCTATCCCATATATATACATCTCTTTGGAAACAAACATATACTGACATCTTACTCAAATAAACAAGTCAAACGTTGATCAAAAATAGAAAATTTTAAATTTACACATTTCCCTGCCCCACCAACCCTCGGTGATGAGCTTGCATCTCTTACTAGTGACGTAGGGTTGGGAAAGGATGGAAATGCCCTTACTCGCCTACGCTTTGCCCATGGTGATAAACCCACGCTTCTTACTAGTAGCATGGGGCAAGGCGTAGGGGGTCCTCTAAAACAAACAAAATTCAAATGGTCATACGAAAGCAATTCAAACTTTCAAACTTTGAGTCAAAAACGAATGAATCAGATGTTCAAAATTCCAAGAGAGTCAAAAATCCTAAAAACCAGATTTTGTCTACTATGAGGCCATCTACGGGTCTAAGTCTGGATAAACCGCAAGGCAGGTTTCACCCAAAACTTGAAGTCATTCAGGTAGAGTAAGCTTGTAGCTTCCAATTTGGTTCCACCAAAGCTTCATCTGTCTTTCGTCACTATCGTTTCACAATTCTTCATAACTTGCGCCCTTCTTGGCTCTTGGTGATGAGCCCTCGCATCCCACTGGTTGCGTGGAGTTAGGAGTGGGGCAAGTTTATCTGTTCATCTTACCGTTTATTTTCATCACTATGCCAAAATAACATGAGGTATCCAAATTGCTAACGAAAATTAAGATTCAAGATCATGGTATATCTACAATATCATATATCAGCATCATGAAACACAAAAAGAAAACAACCATTTGCATCATCTGTTTTCCATTGCATACATTCTAAAAAGCATATAAAACATACATCGTAATATACAAAAAGCAGTTGGAAATAGAAAGAAGAGCACGAGTGACAAGTTTTGATCCAAAATCGACGCATATATATATAAATAATCAATGTTTATATACAATGCCATCATGCACTAGGCATGGTCAAAACGCTCAAAGAGCCCGTAATACACAAAAGAATCTAACATACAAATACGAGAGAGCCAAGTGGCCTCTCGGCCCTATGCAATCCAAGTAAAGGTGCGAGGTGCATCACTCTCTCCCTGCGGTCCGAACTATCCCCGGCTGCAATAGGAATGCCAAGGGTAACCTTTGTCCAACCACGGCCTCACAGGCCCCCTCTAGCCTCCCGGATTGATCTATAAGCGGTGCTTTCTTGGAGGAAGCATGGCCGCGTATGGGAGGCCAAGCTGGCTGAGGAACCTGCTTTGAAGGGATGTACCTCTACCCGTCCCACCACGATCGATAATCTTCCCTTTGATGGAGCGGGAGACCAATGTCATAGTCTCCTCTCCCCATATACCGGCCATAAGGTGAGTGCGGTGTAGCCTCCATGTCTGCCATAGTAAGGGTAGCTACTGGCTGGTGAGGTGCTCTAAGCACCGACATGTCTGACCATCTGGCTGCCCTCACCGCCCCGGGATCTGCCACCTCCACGCCTCTGCCATATGGAATAAAGCGCTCATACACCCAACTCATAACTAGAGTGGGGTGGCTCAAAGACTGTCCCTGTAACCGGACCACCCTGTATAAGTCGTGGTAGGTGGTCCCCAAAATATCCGCGCCCCAGGCGTATTTCCGGCCATGTCCCTCTATCTGTGCAATGATGGGGCCCCAACAGTATAACAAGGTGTCCCCTCCCTTGTCCCCGATGAGTCTCGAGGCAAGGATCCCCATAATAGCCTGTCGAAAAATAGGGATGGGCAAAGAAGGAATGGATCTGACTCGCACTCCCTTCTTCGGCCCCGTAGAGATGGCTGCATCCCCCATATAGCCTGCCCACTGAGCAATCTGTGCCCTAGAACCAGCTGTCTCCAATGTAAGTCTCCTCCCGATGATCGGGACCCCCAGGATGTGGTAAACATCCTCCAAAGTAATCGTCCACTCACCGCGGACCCCTAGCAATCGGAAGGTGTTCCGATCTGCATCCCAGTATGAAAATAAGTCACAGAGGATGTGACTGGATGGGCAACGTGAGGCACACGCGATATACGCAGTATGCCGGCCCTCTGCCGCAATGTGTCCTCCTCATCCGCCGAGAGGGCATCAATACCCTGAGCAGCCTGAGTCACACTCTCTCTCCGGCTCCATCTAATATACTCCTCTTTTGCCTGCATACACCAAAAACACACAAAATAGAGCAAGTTAGCATCTAAACGATATCAAGAGAAGCATAAAAACATATAAAAATGCTAAAAATGCAAGTATAAGCTTTCAAAAGAGGTTCTTTTGCATTCTATGCAGAACCGCCACCCTGGGCAGGCGGGGCGGTTTTGTAACCGCCGCCTTAAAGGCGGTGGTCTCATGACCGCCATACTGGACAGGCGGCGATCGCATGTCCGAAAACCGCGCGGGTTTTTAAACCTAAAAAGCCCAAAAATGCAAAAAATAACCATTTAAGCTAAAAACAAAGCCTACCCAGTAGGCGCCCCCCCTAGATGGACCCTTTAAACCAAACATTTTCGAAAATAACCCCCCCATTACATTTAATTTGCCATTTCAAATTCGAAGGGGGAAAAGCACAAAATTAAAGAAAACCAACCTGTGACCTCGCGGGGTGGCGTTCCGCACGTGGAGGCATGATCACAATCTCGCTGCGGACGTTTTGACTCTACTCGCGTGAGAAACCGTCACCGTGGGTCCCAGAGCTCAAAATCTATCAAATCAATTCGCGCAAATGAATAGGAAAATGGGCCCACTTTCATATATATAACACCCTGATTCGTTTTAAAATGACTTTTTCGCAGGTTCGGAGCGCCGCGAAGGTAAGTTTTTATCCTCGCACAAATGGTACGTCCTCTTTCCCTGTTATTTTAGCGTTTATTCTCCAAATTATTGTATCTATCTGCACTTGAGTTCTCCTTTCATTTTGCAGGCAGCGGGAATTTTGGACGGCGTCATTTCAACACACGGGCGTGTAAGGTATAACTTCTAACTTCCCATTTCGGGACGGCCATACTCGGACCCACCGTTTTACGCCTCTTCATGGCTAAAACGCTTCTCCGAGGGGGCAATATGTACGTACCCAAAATTGTAAGGTCTTGTCTTTGCGGAGCGGTGTAATAAGTGCCCCTGATGATGATGCGAGTCTCTTCGCAAGGTGTTCGGAACCCAGAAAAGCTTTACGGATATGCGTTAACATCCCGCATGCCCCGCTTAGCCCCCACTTGCCTTGTTTTCCCCTTTTCTCTTCCTTTCCTTAGCTTTTTGGTCTTCAGTGATGAAACCACCGCCTGCAGGCGGCGGCGGTCTCGTGACCGCCATACAGAGCAAGCGGCGGTCCTTACGCATTTTCGAGCGTTTCTTTGGACGAAAGCGCGCGCTAAATATCACGTTTCACCAGCTTTCCTTGCCAACTTGAACTAGCATTTATGTTTTTGGTCCCCTGGAATAGTGTTTTTGCTTTGTTTATTGTTTAGGAGTTCTGTTTGGGTTTGATCTTTGGGTGTTGGAATTCCTATAAATGCATGGTTTGTGCACATGCAAATGGCCACCATTTTTCATTCCAATTTTCTTATTTTGCAGGGCTGTGGTCTTTTGAATTTGTTTAGGATTGGTAGCATAGTTTATTGCAGGTTTAGTTTAGCATTGTGTTGCTGCTGGTAAGCCACAAACCCATCTTGTGCAAGCAGTGTAGTCTTGTGTTGCAGCTGATAAGCCACATATCCAACTTGTGCAAGTGCAAACATTACTTGGCGCCCCTCATTCTTGTTTCAACCTCACCATTTTTCAGCAGTTCAGTCTTTTAGTTTGCTTAAGTTTGATAGTTTAAATCCTTTGCATGTTTGATTGTATTGCTCAGCTGTTGGTAAGCCACAGATCCAACTTGTGCAAACAGATATTATTGTTTTGGAGTAGAATAGTTTAGGCAGCCATTAAAGTTGCAGGTTTTGCTCTTCATACAGATTAGTTTCAGGTTCTGGACGCATTTTGTTGCATGATTCGCAGTAGACCCCGCTAGGAATTGCATAAGCCAAGCTCTGTACTCTTGCGCTATCCCTCTCCTATCCGCATTCTATTCTGTCTGCATTCCGAAGGTTGTCCATTGATCCAAATATCTATTCCTGTTGACGCAAGCATTACACACTTTTCTGGATTCACGTGAACACAAAGAACGAGGAGATCATACTGAGGGGACAAGATCACACACACAAGCGGGTTCGCCACTGTTCTGCGAAATCCAGGTTCTAGCTTTCAAAGTTTTAGTTAGAATTTATCAAATAGAGTAGTTAATCGCTTTACTTTTAGCTATTTCCACTCTTGATATTGTCGGGGAAGCTGTGGGGATTGATAGTTTCTGAGAAACTATGATTCATTCCTCACTTCTGAGGTAGGATCGAGAATCTTGCAGATAGATTAGTTATTTCGTTGTTTAGAATAGATATACGAAAATTGCAGTGCAAATAGCTACACTCGTCTATTTTGTTTGTTTTAAATTATTAGTTTAATTGTCAATTTTAAGTATTCTAAATAGTTGTTTTCTTATAAATTACGAAAAAACACAAAAAGGAAGCTATAGATGTTAGGAGTATTCTTAGATTTCATTTCATTATAGTTTTCTTTATTTCTTGCCTTTTGAATGACAATTACGGGACCTAGGGAGCCCGAGAGAATATATTTTCGAGCAATCGTACCTCAGCCCAATCTCGTAGCAGCAATAATTGACATCGACCAAAACCTTAGGATACAAGTCTTCCAAACAACAACGAGACTTCCAGCAAGTCGAGTCACAATTGAGAGGGTTAAACATAGAAGACAACCAAGCACATACATTTTGGTCAAATCAACCAAACTACGAGTTATCCTAGAAAAACATCGCATGGTGTAGGAGGATTTGAAAGAGAACAAACATTTGGGTGCGATCCTTTAGTTCCACACTGAGATATTTGGAGACACCCTCGTAGATATAGATACCGGACTTGAGAATCCAAGTGGCAAGAACACCTATAAGATATTACGAGAAGATTGCACAAGTTGTTGGTTTTAAACATAGAATTTGAAAGCATACGATTCTTTGGATACTAGGGATTAGGACTTGATCTCACGCATGACGATAACGGGACCACAACAAGCGAGAGTTTACGGTTGTGATCCACAAATCCGCATGACCTAGTATATCCATAAGAGAATTAGATATAGACACGGCCTACATGCGCTAGTATTTGGTCTACTCGATTCCACCCATCATCATCATCCGTGATTATCCCTCTTTGGACATAACATTGACTAACGAGGCTAGAGAATTTTGGACTAGGCGGAGAATCGTCCATAGAGTTGACTATATTCACCATATGACCCTATCGGGAGAAATACACGAAACTATCCGGGTCATTTTCCACGCATCCTGACCCATGGACCGAATCACGCTAGAGCTCGATATTGATTGCGAGCCTTTGAGTAGTCATCCTGGTGATCGATCTATCACACCTAGTCCCGGAGTTAGAAGGGCCTTCTTTGCCTTAGATTCGTAGATTCCATTAGTGCGTGTCGAAGATATTATATTTCCTAACTATTCTATCCGTACTATTTGTATTCCATCCCCACCCATTTGTCTCGGCATGACCTCGGGAGGTCAGTGCACGCGAAAGAGTCGCTTGTAGATTCCCACGCTCGCTTGTCGCTTTTCGCGTACAATTTCCTCCTTGATCACCACCCCCTACTAGGGACTATGTTGATCCTTGTCATACTATAATTCCTCCATCATCATCTACCATAGCTCCTTTAGCATCTGAATCCATTGTATTGCCTCTTGATTTTGTTGATCCTTTTCATACTATAACTCCTACATCATCATCTACTATAGCTCCTTTAGCATGTGACTCAACTGTATTACCTCTTGATATCCCTATGATCACTCATAATGGAAAAATTCAACCACTTAATACATTATTTCCATCTCCTATCATCCCCTCACAGGATATTCTATCTCTCATGCATGTTGTAGGACAACTCCAATCTCAAGTTCATACTCTTACTTTAGAAAGTAAAGCCTATTATGCCTCTATTGACAACAATTCTTTACATGGAAATCCTATTCCTAAAAAGATTCATAATTCTACCTTCCCTAAAGACTTTACCATGCCTACTTTCACATGTTTTGATGGTACTAGTGATCCTCATGCTCATATCCTACATTACCACACACTTATGGCTGATTACTCTAATGATCAATTGTTACTTAAGGCCTTTCGCTATAGTATTACTGATGAGGCACTACAGTGGTACACCCATTTACCCTTTGGGCCCATTAGAACTTTTGATGACATGAGGATGTTTTCCTCCGTTGCTTCATTCTTAACAATGGCCATAAAGTTACTTATGATCACGGTCTTACTTTACATTGAGGATCCTCTCGAACCTATTCGGGACTATATCTTGTGGTTTAATGCCTATATACACTAACTCATCTTCCAACCTTGTGACTTAGAAAAGAAATTAATATTTTGTCGTGGTCTCATTCCTCCACTTAAGGAAAGGTTACAATATGATACATGTGATTCATTCATTCTCTTGTCTATAAAGTTCTTGATCTAGAAAAAGATCCTCTATCCTCTCCTATCATTGAACCCACACATGTATCTCGACAATTCCATCCTCTAGTCTTCCACTCCCATCACCACTTGAACATCTAAAGAAATATCCACCCTTGACTAAAGTGCATTCCAAACAAGATCAACCCGCTCCTTCCCACCAACCCATCCTTCTCTGGTTCCATGGAAAGTTACTACTCCCACCACTCCACCTCCATCATGAGAACCTTTATGTTTCTCCCCTCACACTCGAACACATGATGTGCTTCACATATTACTCAATGAGCGATTAATTTAGTTACCCTCTAACCAACATCATCCCCTACACCACTTGCAACTTCAACATGACCAACACTATTGTAATTATCATCGCATCATTGGCCATTAGGAAATCATTACCTTGCCCTACGTGAGAGGATATAATAACTAGTGGATTCGACATCATCTCCTTTACCTCTCATGAGTAGTCATTGTCTCCTTCACCCCATCAGCGTAGGCATACCCCACTTGAGTCTTCTCCATCAGGTGCACAATTCATTCATCGTGTTCCACCGTGATACACTCGTTCTCCACCTCATCCATCATTTCCACCATCACATTCATTACATCCGCTACATCCACATTATCCACCACTTCATGCTGCTACATCCCATGGTTTTCCACCAGTCTCTGCATATCCTCTAATTACTACACATGACATTCCATTTGGTTCATACACTCACGCTCCATCCATTCCACATGTTTCCACCGCCACCCATCGTCTTGGTCTTTGGTAGGTTATTATTATCACCTTACCCCTTGATGATACATTTATATTCTTATGGTTCTTACATTTGTTAAAGGATTGGTTCTAAGATCCTTTCATCATGCGCTTTGTCATTTCATCTAGTGCACTTAATCATTTCCCAATAAAGAAATCTTACTTACACTACGCATCCTTGATTTCTAAGGGGTCTTAACTCAATGAGCCTATTCATTTACATGTTGGGGGCATCACTAATCTCTCCCCTCCTACTTTCATCATACTAAAATTTTACGATCACATCCTATTATCATTTAATATAACACATTTCTCTCTTCGGTGATTATACATCATCCATTTTTACATTTTATTCTACTATCATCATTACATTAACTATGTGCTACACATTTCATTCAATAAACATTTCATCCATCACATTACATTTGTTATATATTATCATCATTCACCATACACATTTTGTCTACCACTACCAAAATTATAATACAAATATACACTAATCAAACACAAATAATAACATAACACATTACGTATACTAGGACCATAACCATAGAATCATATATCATCAATAGCATCGTGACATTGAAACACTACAACTTCGGTTTATCTTATATCAAAACATATGTCCATACATATATAGTGAGTACAATCATCATCACCAAACATGTCTCATCTTTTGGGAAATTCCCCCACATCATATACAATAATCCCAATCAGAACTCATCATCGTTGTCACTTTTATGTACTATGAGATCCTAAGAACTAGATGCCTCTCCACAAACGTGACGCTGCATTTTGCATCCTCGAAACATCTCCACCTACCTCTAAAGTGTTGTAATCTTTGTAGTCTGCTCTGAAAATTGACATTGTAAGTCTACATACCGTGCGAACACATCATGGGCCAAGGGACCACCACCTACCGCCTCTCGGGCACATCGCATCTCCTAATGTGCCTTGTCCCTCTCACTTAGTAGCATTAAACATGTCACCGCTGCTATTGAAACTAGCTCAAAAATATAGGCATACTCACCTACAATGTCATCAACACGCTTTAGCATCCCTCCACCGGGCATATCATTTAACACATTTTACATCAACGTACGAGATCAATGTTTTATTATTTATGATTAATACACATCCATTACGGACATAATATAAAGTCACACATTAGCTACAAGCATAAAAAACAACTTAGACAATACTTTAAACACAATGTAGGCATACACAAATAAGTACGCTCTAATATGGTTGCTTCTATATGGTCGGGGACACCTCCCTTCCCTCCTCTCGCCATGCGGTAACTCTATAGGACCCACAAATATTAGATATGGTAATACCCACCGATGCACTTCCCACCATGCTTGATAATCCTCTGACAACCTGTGTCATCTCCAACAATTTCTATCGCTGGATCTACCTCATCCGGTCTTGGTGGTATTAAATGCTCGTCGTGAGCCCTAACATATGACCGACCCTCGTAGGTTCTCTAATAGCTCTCAACCATATGTATGGCTCTGGGGGCACATCTTGTGCCATACCAAAATGCCATGACACCCTCTCCACCTGAAAAAACTCCACTACACCTAGAAATTAATCCTCTAGCCACCCCTAGGGTAAATTTTGATAACATGCATCAGAAGATTCAAATCCCAAGCAAATTGATTGATTCAGAGCAAAATCAGGTTTCTAGGGTCCCTTCAGGTATTTTTCTAACTCCCCTAGCCGAAGAAACAGGGAGCAAGCTCTGAGAAAATGCAAAAAGGTTGCAGAAAGGCAAATAGGTTGATCCAGGAAAAAGTGTGAAAATTGGCTAAGTCCTGCTCAAGGTAGCATTTGGGAGAAGTGGGACAAAAAGGCGCGGATCGGCCGAAAAGCCTCTAGGCGGCCCAAATTGCATTCGGGACAATCGGGCCAGAAGTACGCGGCGGGCGCGAAAAGCCGATCCGGCCGAAAGAGGAAGAAAAATTGGCTAAGTGTTGCTCGGGACGTTCGGGACAAAAGGGCCCGAACCGGCCGGTTCGGCCGAAATGAGCACAGGCAGCCCAAAAGAAAATGGGACAAATGGGACGATAGTACGCGGTGGGCGCGAAATGCCGGTTCGACCGAGAGAAAATCGACTAACTGCTGCAGCAGCTTGGGACAAGCGGGCCGAAAAGCGCGAGCCGGCGAAGCAAGGCGAAAGAGGTCAAAAGCGATCAGAAGGCAATTGGGACATCGGGCAAATGGACGCGAAGCGGCGGCGTTCGGCCAAAATGAGCAGAGCAGCCCAAAAAAGCAATTGGGACGTCTGGGACAAAAGGACGCGAAGGGCGCAAAAAAGCCGGCAGGGCCGAGAACCATTCAGAAGCCGCCACGTGTCTCAGGGAAAAAGGGTCAAAAAGGTCAAAGGGCAAGTTTTAAAAGGTCAGCCCGAACCAATGAAATAGCGCCACGTGTCCAGTTAAGGGCCCCACAAGTGAATTTCAAAATGAAAGCCCGCGAAAGATGGAGGAGAGAGAATTGCTCATCCAATCAGCACGTGCCACGTGTCGTCCAGGTGGCAGAGCGCGGGAAAGGATTTCAAAACACGTTTTCACTGTTTTGTGCCCTAGATCTTCAGATCGCCATAACTTTTGATCCAGAGCTCGGATTTGCACGTTCTTTACATCAACGGAAAGCTGGTGAAATTATCTACACGATTCGGGGTCAATCTTGCGTTTTGGAGCAGTCTGGAGGGAGGAAAATCGAGAAACGGCTTTTGGCGTATTCATGGCGGAAATGACATTCCGGCGACGAGTTAATGCAGAATGGGTCGCATTCTCCTGCAATCGGTCAAAATGATAGGTATGGGTTTGTAAGGTCCTCCATGCCGTTTTAATACACCTGAGTCAAGAAAGAATGGGCTCCCATGCCTTTGTACGTCTCCTGTTCCCTAGGTTCGACCCTTGCATTTTTAAAGCCAGTTTTGGGCTCATTTGAAAAAAGAGGAACATTTTTGGGCATAGCATGAGACTTCTTCTTTCACCTTCTTGAGGATTGATCAAGTATCAGACCTCTCCAAGGATTGTAACAGTTTTCTTTACCTCTCTGAGGGTGTAATGCGTATTTTGATATTAAATTGATAATGCAAGCTCTGTGAATGGGTTTCAATCCTCTGTTTGTATTATTTGCTTGATTTCAGATGCTAAATTATACATTATCAGTCTGTGTATGTTTTTATGTTGTGAACCTCGGTCTGTGTCTATTTGCATGACTAATATGTTTCACCACTCCTTTTGGTGCATCACCATCTTTAGTTAGTTTCAATTTTGCACTTCTACCCCTGTCTCCTTGCAAGTTAGAATAGGATTAGGATCTAAACCTCTGTAGTTTTGCAAAATATAGATCTAAATCAGAGGAGTTTGAGGAACCAACCTCTAATCTGGAGATTCCTCTCTCAGTTTCCAAGTCCCACACTTGGAGAGAGGTTTCCATGTTGTGCAATTACTGCTGGATGCAAGTGATCAACCTAGAAATCGATCGGCGTCGGGGGTCTTTGTAATTTTGCACGGTTTTGGCACGCCCGGTGGGACCAGAGGTCTCAATTTTATTGCAGCAAAGTTGATGTGCATCTGCTGCAAGTTTCTTGCTTGAAAAGAGCTATTATTTGCATATCTGGCGACTCCAAGGGGAAGAATCAATAGAATTTCAGCAGTCAGGCCTGAAAGCTTATGAGAAGAATCACAAGGTCAAGAGTTGGAGAGGAGGAAGTACTGTTTGAATACCTGCAATTATCTCCAAGAAGAAGGCAAAGAGGAAGAAGGATTCAAAGGTCCCCATCTCCACCAAAGCAGAACTCTCTCAACTCCTCCACACAGCGCCTTTCTTTCGGTATCTGAGGGTTTTAAGACCAATCGAATGGCGCATGACGGTGAACCCCTATGTCAACTTCACGGCGCGACCCACTTGCTCTCAATGCACAAAATCCAATCCCAGTTGCAGCACGGTGCTTGAAGAACATTCCATACTTTACTGGGGAAAATCAGACCACTCCTGGTGATCATGTCAAGGACATTGCTAACATTTGTGCAATCCATGAGATTAATGAGATGCAAGTAGCTGTCAAATTGCTGGCGTCTTCATTCAAGGGAAAAGCATTGCAATGGTTTAGGAGCCTTGAAGCTGGCTCTATCACAAACTGGAATCAGCTGTGTATTGCACTTCACAATCAATTTGGAGAGAAGGGAGACAACTTGTCTCTTTTGGAGCAGCTAACAACCATCAAGAGAGCTTCCAATGAGCAGCTAACTGACTTCAACTTCAGATTTCAAAGGTCTTGGGATAGAATTCCAGTGGCAGTCAGGCCAACAGCAGAAGGTGCTTTTCTATATTACCTTAAAGCTTTAAATTCTGATATTTCTGTGTTGATTCAATCTATGGGAGGCACAACTATCCCTGCTGCTTATAGTATTGCCATTAGAGCTGAAAATTGTATGCGATTCGGAAGCAAGCTAGCTCCTAGGCCTCCAATGCCATTATATCCAAGTTTAGAGAGCCCAAGTACTAGTCAAGTACCTGTCTTAGCTCCTATTCCCACTCCTAGGAATCAGAGTTCAAATGAAGCTTCCACTTCATCTCCAAGTGCCCCAAATGAGCTTCAAGAAGTCATGAAGCAACTGCAAAATTTAGGTAATGAGCTGGTCACACTTAAGAGACAGCAAACTCAAGGTTTTAGACCTTCGTATCAGCCTCAAGCTCAACCTAATAGGCAGCCATATCAGCCTCAAAGGCCACCCAATCCAGCTGCAAATATGAATCAAACAAGGCCTCCTGCCAATAAACCATTCCAGCCCTATAATCCAAATGCCATATCTGCCTCTAAGGCATTAGTACCAGCACAAAACAACACTGCCCAGGAGTATGATTGGTGTTTTCCATGTAATGAGCCTCATAATCAATCCATGTGCTTCGATGGTGCTTTGACCCAAGCTTTAATGGTAACAAGTGCTGGTGTGGAGGGTGAGAGTACTCAAGAAAACAGCCAACAACAAGAAACATTCCAACAGCAACCTGCCCCAAATGACACCACATTGGTAAATTGGCAAGCAGAGGATTTCTGTGGCATGAATCAGGCAGTTTCTCAAGGTGTTGCTGCCAACACAAGGTCAAAAAGGAGAAATTTGGGTGAAGAACAGCCGTTAGCCCCAGCTAATCCACAACCTTCCACAGCTCCACAAATGATTGGCAAGCAAAACCCAGTTTCAAATGCACAAGGGCAGTCAAGAACAGCCCCTAGGCCAACTCAAATGCCAGCTGTTGCTGCCCACATACAAGGAGCAAATGTGCAGACCAAGGGACAGCAGAGAGATCCTTCATCACCATTCAGTATCATTGATCAGATGAAGAAGACAAACGTCAATATATCTATGTGGGAATCGCTATCCATCCCAGGCCAAAGAAATCTGCTGCAAGCTGCCATAAAGGATTGGCCAAATTCGAATCAGCAAGTCCAAATGCAGGAGAAGGTACTCACAAATGCTGCCCACCCTCAAGGAAATCATGGAGCACAACAAGGTAGAATGCTGAAGCCTCCCCCTTTCTATGTTTCGTTAATCATTGGAAATCAGCTAGTGCATAATTGCATGATAGATTCCGGGGCAAGTAGCTCGATTATGCCTAAAGATAGGCTGATCGAGTTAGGGCTCCAGTATGAAATAACATCTAAGGGAGTAGTGCAGCTGGATGGGACAGCAATAGCAACAGTTGGAGTGATTAGAAATTTGAGTCTTACCTTGCATGCATGTCCAAATGTTGTTGTCTTACAAGATATATCAGTCATAGACCTTCCACCACTCTTTGCCCTCTGTTTGTCAAGAGATTTCACTGCCAAAATTGGGGGATATTTGTCCGCTGATTGGTCACACTTGCTGTTCAGAACGAGGTATGGAACTAAAGCTACAATTAGGTCAGAACCTATTGCAGATTTCCACATTGAGCCCTATACTCCAAGTCATATTAATACCAATTGCTCAGCATTTGATCAAGAAGATCACCTTGGCACTGATGAAACCGACACTAAGGTTGGAAGTATCCCAGATTTGACTCTTGATGAATGGGCAAGCAAAGTGCATGCTTTTGATCCTTATCAAGAAGTAGAAGAATCGGAGCTAGGGGTCTATTGTATACACGAAGAAAGTCAACCTATTCCTAGCATCACCAAGCCAAACCACAAGGATGACAACGAGGTATGGCAAAGTTGTTTTTGATGGATCAAGGAGTAGACAAGGCGCAGGAGGTGGAGCCGTGCTTATTTCACCTCAAGGAGTAAAGTATTATTCAGCTTTTAGATTTCAATTTGCATGCTCCAATAACACTGCTGAATATGAAGCCTTGGTGCAAGGGATGCATTGGGCAATAAAGAAAAAAATAAATAACTTGCAAGTTTTTGGGGACAGTGAGCTGATTGTAAATCAGGTCAAGGGACAGCATGCTGCCAAAAACGATCTACTCAGATGCTACAAGAATAGGGTGTGGGACCTCATGGAAGATTTTGAGGGTTTCGGCATCAAGGCCATTCCCAGGAAAGAGAATCAAGCTGGCTCTTGCGGGCTTGTGCGGTGGGGCAGCCTTTGACATTGTAGAAAACATTCAACAAGACAAAGTACAGACCAAACATCCACGTGATTGTGAGGCCTTCAGTGCCGGATAACGATGTCAATTGGCAAGTATTTGAGAATGACCAGCAAATCATCCACTTCTTGCAGGAAGAAGCTGAGTTCTCAGCTAAGAATCAAGAGAAGTTGGAACAGCAATATGGTCACCAGGTGATACAGCTGAGAACTGACAAGCTGCCCAAGGGACTTGTCACCTTGGAGTCAATTTTTAACCCCAATGATCAGTTTAGAAAGGAGAAAGCAAATATTCAGGTCAAGAGGGAAGATTCGGCATCCATCTTGGTAGAAGAAAACAAGCCACTGCAAATTGGAAAGATGACAACTGAACAGGAAAGGTATGAGTTCATACAGCTATGTCAAGAATTCCCTGACGTGTTTGCTTGGAGCTATGAAGATTTGAAAGGGTTCAATCCCAACTTAGCTCAGCATACCATTGAATTGGACCCAAATACTAAGCCTATCAGGCAGAAACAGAGACCAGTCAATCCACACATGGAGCCTCTCATGAGGAAAGAACTGGACAAGCTGATTGAGTCAAGAATCATATTCCCAATCAAGCATTCTAGTTGGGTTGCCAACTTAGTTCCAGTCAGAAAGAAAAGTGGAGAGATCAGGCTATGTGTTGACTTCAGAGATTTGAATAGAGCCTCTCTAAAGGACCATTATCCACTCCCTTCCATGGAGCAAATACTGCAGGTCGTAGCTGGTTCAGAAAGATTTTCACTACTTGATGGATACTCAGGCTTCAATCAAATTATGGTGAAGGAGGAAGACCAGTTCAAGACAGCCTTCACAACCAAATGGGGCACATATGCTTACAAGAAGATGCCATTTGGACTGTCGAACGCCGGAGCAACATTCCAGCGAGCCATGGATATGGCATTCAAAGGCTTGATCAACAAGATAGTGCTGATATACCTAGATGATATCACTGTCTTCTCAAAGAATGCTGCAGACCATCTCTTTCACCTCAGGCAAGTGTTTCAAAGGTGTAGAAAGTTTGGAGTGTCTTTGAATCCTAAGAAGTGCATCTTTCTTGCACATGAAGGGAAACTCCTTGGCCATATTGTCTCCAAGGAAGGATTAGCAATTGATCCAGAGAGGGTCGAAGCCATAAGGGCTCTACCATTGCCAAGCCACAAGAAGGCCCTTCAGAGTTTCCTGGGAAGGATAAACTTTGTTCGGAGGTTTGTCCCAAATTTTGCAGCCCTTGTCAAGCCCATCACTAAAATGTTAAGAAAAAGCATGGCTTTCAAATGGACGGCAGAAGGCAAGGAGAGTTTTGAAGCAATCAAAGAAGCCATCTCCCAGGCACCCACTCTCATCAACCCAGACTTTTCCAAGGATTTCATCCTCTATGCATTTGGAGGTGATGACACTATTTCTGCCATTCTGGTACAGCAGAACAAAGATAATGATGAGCAGCCGATTGCCTTCTTCAGCCAGAGCCTAAATGACTGCGAATTGAGGTACTCTTTTATTGAAAAACATGTGCTTGCAGTAATCAGGAGCTTGAAGAAATTCAAGCATTTAGTCTCAAACAACAAGGTCCAGTTGCTGGTCTCACATGCTGGGGTTAAGGATTTCCTCCTCAACAAGGATTTGAATGAGAAAAGGGCAGGTTGGATCACCCGTGTCATGGAGTATGACATTGAGATCAAGATCACCAAGCTGGTAAGAGGCAAAGGTTTGTGTGAGCAGCTCGCTTCCAAACAACCAGACAACCCAGAAGATGAAGAAGACGCTGTCCTACTATTACAAGATGATCAAAAACAGGAAAATGATGATGTGTCCACTCCCTGTTGGACTCAGAATATGATACATTTCCTACAGACGGGCATGTGCCCTCTAGAAATGAGCAAAGCAAAAAGAAGATACTTCAGGTTGCAGGCAATTCCATATGCCATCATTGATGGAGTTTTGTTCAAAAAGGACGTGAATGGAGTGCTGCTGAGATGCATTAACACAGGTCAGATCCAAGGGGTATTAAAAGAGTTTCATGATGGACCAGCTGGTGGCCATTTTGCACCAAGAGTGACAGCTCTGAAAATCATGAAGGCTGGTTATTATTGGCCTAAAATCTTCAGTGATTGCTATGCATGGATCAAGAGATGTAAGAATTGTGCATTCTTCACAGGAAAAGAGAGACTCGCTGCCCTTCCATTGCATCCAATTACAGTAGATCAGCCATTCATGCAGTGGGGTTTGGACTTCATTGGAGTCATCAATCCCAATTCGAGCCAAGGGCACAAATGGATTCTGACAGCCACAGACTACTTCACCAGGTGGACAGAAGCAGTGGCACTCAAAGAGGCGAATGAGTCTAGCATCTTGGACTTTTACGAAGGGATAATTACCAGATTTGGTGTACCTGCTACAATAGTCTCTGATAATGCATTGGCATTCATCGGATCTAAAGTGACTGAGTGGGCTGTCAAGAACGGGATTTACCTGAGCACTTCATCAAATTATTACCCTCAAGGTAATGGCCAGGCCGAGTCTACAAACAAAAACTTGCTGAGGATCATTAGGAGGACTCTTGATGAGAATCAGAGGGCTTGGCATACCAAACTGAAGTCAGCCTTATGGGCTGATAGGATAACTCCCAAAAGATCCACAGGTAACTCTCCATTTAGGCTCGTCTACGGAAGAGAGGCAATCTTGCCCATGTCACTTGAGTTGCCAACGTTGGAACTCATGAAACAGCTGGAGTTACTAGAGTTTGAGCCCATGGAGGTGAGGTATGCGAGTTGATGGAGCTGCTGAGAGATCGGAGATCGAGGCATCCCAAGCAATGGAAAAGGATCAAGCTTTGATAAAAAGACCTTTGATAGGAAGGCCAAAGACAGATCTTTTCAAGTAGGAGATCTAGTGCTTTGAAATGGGATGTGGGCGAGCAAAACAGGAAGGCATTCAAAATTTGATGCCATTTGGAGTGGCCCATACATGGTCACAAAATGCACGAAAGCAACAATGCTTTCAATTGGCCTCATTGGATGGTGAAGAAGCTGTAGATTCCAGTAAATGGAATCTATCTCAAGCGTTGCTTCTAGAGGGAGGTTCACTACACTGTAGATATTAGATTAGATTTTCTTTCCTCCAAGTGCTTGTGCACATTGTTTTTTGTAGGTTAGTTTTGTTTTCCCTAAGTGCCTTGCTTTTGACTTGCTGTCCATGGAGATGTTTAGCATGTCTTTGCTTTCATCGAGTCACATTCCATCTTCCCCCTCACACATTCTGAGTCAGTTTGGATTCTAATAGAATATTTGATGACTCCATGCCCAATGGATTGCTTGCAAGCTGGTCTTTCCATCTAGTAGGCAGATGATCCCGCTGAGTCGCCAAAATTGTTATCCAAAATTCACCCCCTAGGGTAAATTTTGATAACATGCATCGAGAAGATTCAAATCCCAAGCAAATTGATTGATTGAGCAAAATCAGGTTTTAGGGTCCCTTGGGTATTTTCTAACTCCCTAGCCGAAGAAGCGAGGAGCAAGCTGCGAGAAAATGCAAAAAAAGGTTGCGAGAAAGGCAAATAGGTTGATCCGAGAAAAGTGTGAAAATTGGCTAAGTCTGCTCAAGGTAGCATTTGGGAGAAGTGGGACAAAAAGGCGGATCGGCCGAAAAGCCTCTAGGCGGCCCAAATTGCATTCGGGACAATCGGGCCGAGAAGTACGCGGCGGGCGCAAAAGCCGATCCGGCCGAAAGGAGGAAGAAAAATTGGCTAAGTGTTGCTCGGGACGTTTGGGACAAAAGGGCCCGGCAAAGCGGTTCGGCCGAAATGAGCACAGGCAGCCCAAAAGAAAATGGGACAAATGGGACGATAGTACGCGGTGGGCGCGAAATGCCGGTTCGACCGAGAGAAAATCGACTAGCTGCTGTAGCAGCTTGGGACAAGCCGGCCGGAAAAGGCGTGAATCGGCCGAACCGGGCGAAAGAGGTCAAAACAGTCCGAAGGCAATTGGGACATCCGGGGCAAATGGACGCGAACCGGCCGGTTCGGCCGAAATGAGCACAGGCAGCCCAAAAGCAATTGGGACGTCTGGGACAAAAGGATGCGAAGAAGGTGTGAAAAAAGCCGGCAGGGCCGTGAACCATTCAGAAGCCACCACGTGTCTCAAGGAAAAGGGTCAAAAAGGTCAAAGGGCAAGTTTTAAAAGGTCAGCCCGAACCAATGAAATAGCGCCACGTGTCCAGTTAAGGGCCCCACAAGCGAATTTCAAAATGAAAGCCCGCGAAAGATGGAGGAGAGAGAATTGCTCATCCAATCAGCACGTGCCACGTGTCGTCCAGGTGGCAGAGCGCGGGAAAGGATTTCAAAACACGTTTTCACTGTTTTGTGCCCTAGATCTTCAGATCGCCATAACTTTTGATCCAGAGCTCGGATTTGCACGTTCTTTACATCAACGGAAAGCTGGTGAAATTCTCTACACGATTCCGGGTCAATCTTGCATTTTGGAGCAGTCTAGAGGGAGGAAAATCGAGAAACGGCTTTGACGCGTATTCATGGCCGGAAATGACATTCCAGCGACCAGAGTTAATGCAGAATGGGTCGCATTCTCCTGCAATCCGGTCAAAATGATAGGGTATGGGTTTGTAAGGTCCTCCATGCCATTTTAATACACCTGCAGTCAAGAAAGAATGGGCTCCCATGCCTTTGTACGTCTCCTGTTCCCTGGGTTCGACCCTTGCATTTTAAAAGCCAGTTTTGGGCTCATTTCAAAAAAGGAACATTTTTGGGCATAGCAGACTTCTTCTTTCACCTTCTTCAAGGGATTGATCAAGTATCAGACCTCTCCAAGGATTGTAACAGTTTTCTTTACCTCTCTGAGGGTGTAATGCGTATTTTGATATTAAATTGATAATGCAAGCTCTGTGAATGGGTTTTGATCCTCTGTTTGTATTATTTGCTTGATTTCGGATGCTAAATTATACATTATCAGTCTGTGTATGTTTTTATGTTGTGAACCTCGGTCTGTGTCTATTTGCATGACTAATATGTTTCACCACTCCTTTTGGTGCATCACCATCTTTAGTTAGTTTCAATTTTGCACTTCTACCCCTGTCTCCTTGCAAGTTAGAATAGGATTAGGATCTAAACCTCTGTAGTTTTGTAAAATATAGATCTAAATCAGAGGAGTTTGAGGAACCAGCCTCTAATCTGGAGATTCCTCTCTCGGTTTCCAAGTCCCACACTTGGAGAGAGGTTTCCATGTTGTACAATTACACTTTGGATTGATCAACCTAGAAATCGATCGGCGTCAGGGTCTTGTAATTTTGCACTAACACACTTATCCCATCCCCTACTCCTCTATCTACTGACATATGTCAATCATCTTATACAATATTCTGACACCTCCTCCCTCAATGGCTATACATGAAGCAATCACCCTTTGTGATGAATTTATGCAAATGTGGAACCCTAGATTGCAGATCGCATCCAAAGTGATATGGGCCTGAGTAGATAACTAAACCCATGTAAAATATCACCTCATCAAGCTCATCTTTTGATCCATATCCACTACCTCCATCACTCATACCCTCTCCCCAACAACCGGTAATCGTAATATGTGATATACATCCGTCAGCCACCGCTTTATCGTCTCCCCCGTAGGAAACCAAAATGTGCATCTATCTACACACCATCTCTCACACAATACAATCAAGCATGGGCATGTTATGGGAACATCCCCATTTGGGCTATATGCTGCAAGCCGACATGGTCCATCACATCCCACTCATCATCCAAAAGCCCGGTCTAGGTAAGGTACTCAAGTGACAGATACCACGGAACTCCCTTGAGTGGATATCCATCTACACAAACACCACAAAACAACAAGCACAAGCATTATCATACCTTATACACCCAAACACACTTATTCAATGCACTAAAAACACATATTTTACCGTTATCCACTTGATACTAAAATGTTGGACTAGGGCACCCAGATGTAGGATCAGGGCACCGGAACAAGACACTAGCGCCCAGCTCTAGGTGCTCCAATTCCAGGGGTCACTAGCGCCCTCACCACTCTTATCTAGGTCCCAAATGCTAAGAAAACAAAAAACCTCAAATTTTTCAAAAAATCAACTAAAACACCTATTACACCCTACATTTTTGCAAACAAAATGCACTTACCAGATTCGTAATCATCCATGACACTAAAGTGGTTGCCACTCTCTCAAACTGACTAGGACGCAATGGTCTCACTTAAGGCATCTTCACTCACTTTGTATACACTCTCACACTCGTGCAAAATAAAAATGAAGTGATAATTTACTTTTTCACTTCACCATTTATAGTTCCTTTTCATTATTACCTTTACTATGGTCCTTATTTTGTGCTTATTACCACAACTAATACACGCTACATTGTTTCGCTCATATCTTGAGTTTTTTTCTCCGATTTGTACCACATTTTTGACTTCTTTTTAGAATTCCACCTACCACCATATTATAAACATTTCATGCATATTATATCTCTTCACCATTATATTCTAGTTAATATCTACGCATTTTCACCTCTTTCCATTGCTTTTGGCTTAGAGTGTGTTCTTTTCAACACTCCCCTTTCACCGAAAGGGGGCATATTATGGGGTTCCCTTTATAAACCCCCTCATGTCACTATGTGTTCAAACATTTTGAAACCAATACCTACCAATACATAGTGCGTTATTTCACCATCAATTCCCTGAATGACCTAATCCAGAGAGAAACAAATGTTTAAAATATCCTAAACATGACCACACATTACTTTCTATCAATTCCCTCTAATGACCTAACTTTGGGGAAATTAGAGAAAAATATCTCCACGAGTAACCAATCAAAAAAATTAATCAACCGATCAAAATCAATGCATTCAAATAAAAATCATATCATTCAAATCTGCATAAGCGGTCTCCCATATGACCTAACCTAGGAGTTACAGTCACCAATTCTTTCCCAGATGACATTAATTGGGAAGTTATTCTATATTTTACATTTACTTCTAGATGACCTAACTTGGAAGCCATTGTATATGTTTGTGCTCGTTTCTAGATGACCTAACTTGGAATCCCTCTTTAATCTCACATTTTCTTCTAGATTACCTAGCTTGGAATCCACCTCTTGCATTCCAAATTTACTTCCAGATGACCTAACTTGGAAGCTACCTCTTTCATATTGTGTTTGCTTCTAGATGACCTAACTTAGAATCTACCTCTTTCATATCGTGTTTTCTTCCAGATGAACCAACTTGTAAGCCTTCACATTGTGGCGACACCCGTGGAGTGGGGACAAGAGTTCCTTTCACCTATCAATCATATATGGGTCAATTGTTTAATCAAATCATTTAGATCCAAAAACCAAAACATTTTGATCTGAGTCTATCTGCAGCGGCTAGATCTTGAGAATGTAGTTAAAGATTGGAGAATAACACACTTTTCTCCCTATACTCTTCCTCTAGTGGCAGGATGCCCAAATCCTCTCATTATTCCATTCATATATAAGCATTCGGAGTTGGAAACTTGTCACTACCCCTACCCACCTATTTCGTCATCAAATTACGTTCAAAATCATCATACATTCTAGTCATCATTTTCATTTACCGCACTTCATCACAACATTTACACTTTTTCATTACGTTACATGGATCAACTCACTGATCCATGGTTCAACATGTTTCTACTACACATCTGCGCATTCTTCTATAAAGCATGGTATTTTCCGACTCTTTCCTAGTACGCATCTTTATCTATTTTATGTTACCCAGATTTCCGCTCACCAACATAAAGTGGGGAAAGTGTAGTAAAAAATCATTCACTTACTTATTAAATTTATACCATTGGGTATGTTATTTTATATATGGAGCTTACGTAATAAAAGTATTCACTAGTGACACATTCCTTGGTCTTGTTATCAGTTGGCCAGTCATCATTGTTATCTTTTGGTTCAGTCTTTATTTGTCTGTACAATTTTGGGAATATTTTTAGGAGTATTAGGTGTTATAATTTGCTCGATTGTCATCTCTAGTCCTATACTAGGGTACCTACGGTTGCATTAGGGCACCCAGGCACCCCGGTTTATGATTTTAGGTGCCTGTGTTTTCATAATTTGTGGTCCTAATTTTGTTTTCCAAGGTTGGTCTTTGTTATTATCTCATGCATTCCCATAGGTTTTACTCGGTAGTTTCGGGTCACTAGTGTCAAAATTTGAACAAGATATCCCTATATAAACATAGTATACTCACTACATTATGGGCAAACATCTTACTATCAAGGGAAGCTATCTACTAAGGCAAGGGACTGCATTTGGGAATCTTCTACATCTGCATCACACAAGCATAGGGGGAAAGGGTTGTATTATTTCTATTCCATCCACCATTTGCATCTTTACATCTAGTTATTGCCCCTACTTCTACATCATTGGCGTTAAGGCATCCTAGGCACAAAATTGCACACACACACACGAACTATATGGAGTCTCGGAATGTAGTGCAACACTTAGTGTAAATCCACCATTGTGGCATCTCGAGTTCAATCGACCTATTCATATGCATTTTTATTTCTTAGGAATTGATGCTTTGAATAGGGTTCGTAGGTGGATCTTCACATTGCATTCACAATGGCACAGACGATAGTATTGTGACACTTATGAGACAAAGATAAAGGTATTACAGAGACCCTACAACACTACTAGACCCAAGTCTTCAGATTTCTTGTGTTGGAACATAATGATTAAGTGGTCTGGCCAACCCTTAATGTATATGGGTCCATCACTAATATATAGGTTAATATTTAATAATATGAAATATTTATATTTCTATTATTAAATATTTTTACCTAGGTATATACTTTAGGTTACATATTTAATATCATTAAATGATTATATTTCTAATATTAAATATTATAAACCTAGGTGTATGTGTCAACCGTTTAGGTTGAAAAGGTGGGTCAGGAGACATACCCAATCACCTTATATAAAAAAAGACTTTAGGTCCTCATTTGATATATTCGGGAAATATATCAAAGGTGTACAAATCAAGTGATTTGGTTTTACCCTTAGTAAATAGGGTTTTAAAGGAGGAGGTGATCTTACTGGATGTAAAATAAGTTCTCTAAAGTAAAAGGTTATTTTCAAAGTGGTTTTAACCTATTGGGGTTTTCCACTATAAATAATGTGTCACATGTGTTATTTATTTCTTGTAAGTATTTCTTTATTTACTTATGTTATGATGTAATGTTTATTTAAATATTTATTGTAACATTATATAATATGTAAGTTGATTAAATTTGTATTTATTAGAATCCTTAAATTCTAACATGGTAATAGAGCGAGGTAAATTAAATAAATTAAGATCAAATGTTGTGTATTTTATTTATTTAATTTGTACGATTTTTTTCAACCAACCCAGAAGGATATTTAAAATAACCGACCCCTTCTTTCCATTGTGCAACCTAAAAGTTTTGCTTTGTGAAGAATTAAGGTGAATTCACAAGTGAAAAATTTGGAAATTTCTTACCTTTGTGAAAACTTATGTACATGTAAGGTGAATTCACAAGTGAAAAATTTAGAAATTTCTGACCTTCCGTGAAAACTTGTGTACATGTAAGGGTAAAATATTTGAATTATTTTTTTCCATAGTTTTAATATGTATATGTTAAAAAGATATTCAAAACAAAAACAAAAAGTTAAATACAAGAAAAAGGAGACGAGCTCCATAGAGATAGGATTTTCAATTTATTTCATTAGTAGGGTGAAATTAATTTTCCCATCTATAAATCTCGAGGTTAAATTGTATTTTTATAAACATCATATTAAAATTTATATAGTTTTGAAAAGAACTATATATTAAAAGCCTTAAACCATATTAAAATTACATGGGATTGGGGGAAGAGTGAACGGACCATATTCTAAGCCTAAGTTTAAATCATATTTAAACTTAACTTATAAATCTAGGCATATATAGTTTAAAAAAAGAAGAAACAAACCTAAGTTTGAATCATATTTTATATATATGGTTAGTTTAAACCGCTTAAAATATAAATTTTATTAAATTTGGTCTATATATATATATTTTAAAAACCTTAATGCTTACTTTTTTTTTTTTTGGAAGGAGGCCCGTGTTAATCTATACTCTCAAAATTCTATTAACTCCTGCTCTATCCTTTAAACCTCTTTAATAAGAGTTATGTGTTTTTTTTTATAAGAAAAATATACTATAGTTTATAATTTTATGAACTATATGTTGTTGTTTTTTATTTACATTCTATAAACTATATACTTTTTTTTAAAAAGTATATATTTTTACATTATAAATTATAATAGGTTATTATAATGTATTAAAATATAACCTCCCTAATATTATACGAAGAAGAAATTCTAGAATTTCGCATTCTGGAAACACACAATAAGTTTTGTCTTCATTAAATTTGACGATCAAATCACCATCACGGTAGACCAAACATAAGACAATATGACGGTCATTTAGACGTCAAATTTAAGCTGTATGTTCTAGGAAACTTTCAATGTGTTAAAATTGATTGTCAAATGACCGTCACGATAGACCAAAAATAAGCCATTATGACGGTCATTTAGACGTCAAATTTAAGCTAGTCAGTTTTGTCTACATTAATTTTTTCAAAAATTTGAAGTTGTTATGCATTCTTAAGTTTATTTTCTTCACTTCTATATGGTCACAAATATTTTTATATAAATCACGGGGTATAATGCAGAGCCCTTTATATTGCGAGGTTTTTATTTTGATCATGGGAGGTTAATTAGTATGCACTGTAATGACATAATTAGTTATGATCAAATAGTTTCTTTAGATCTATTAAATTTAGATATGATTCTATTAAAAGTGTTGTTTTTATCATTGATAAATATGTATCTAACTCTATGGTACATTGTATATTATAATGGGGTGTATTTTATAAGTTTAGGAAAACAATGGCTCCACCTATTTATTTATGTCTTGACAAAACCCAGATCCTGATTAAAACCAACTACAACATTTGGGTCAAAACATAATTTATGGTGAGGAAACTCTAGAGAATTGTTTCGGATCTCGAGGTTTCTCCCATCAATCGTCAAGCAATTGTAGATAAAATGAATACATTCTTGCAATGAATGCAGGATGTTCTTTATATGATTCTACGCAATGTGAATGATGAGTACCTTCTACACATTGGTAATATCAAACATCTGAAAGAGGTATGGACACAACTAGAATCCATGCATGAAGGATACTTGGTATATAAAGGATAGTAATGAGAGTACAATAGCTGAAGGAATTCAAAGAAATTGTATGTATATTTTTGATGATTTCTCTTATGCATCTTGTTTTATATCTCAAAGTTTGAATAGTTCAAAACTATGGCATGAAAAGTTAGGACATGTTAATTATCTAAGCTTATATGAAATGTCTAGATATAATCTAGTGAAAGGTTTAGATGTGTTGTCTTCTTCTCTTAAAGTTGCTTCATTAAATGCTTCTAAATGATGTTTTTGATACTGATTAAGTAGATGGTCATGATGATATTTTGATGATATAGATTTTTCTGAAACTTTTATCTTCCTAGATAAGAAATTAAATTGGGCTCAATGTATGTCGAAAGTTCAAATCATATTAACCTTAGGAAAATGACTAGATGTCATCATATGTACCATGCATTAATTACGTTATATGAACTGAGCGCAAAGTATTATAGGGTCTAAGTGGATTATCATCACCAATCCGGCACTATGATAATTCTTCACGAGAACTCCTCATGCTATGATTATTTACTAATGCACACCTTTAGTTTGGTGGATGTAATCTAGAAACACAACAACAAACATAAACAAGAATACCATAGACTATGATAAAAGGAATGATGATAAATCTGAAATATCATAGTAAATTATAATATTAGCATGAAATTGTTACAATCTCACCCATGAGGTTCTTCAAGTGCTATTGACTTCACTTGCCTTTCACCAATACTATGGGAGAAACTTCACAATTACACCTCTTAATGGCTTCTTCAACACATCTTTAAACTGATGGCTTCCTTTACACACTTACTCATAAAATATTTCTCACTACTTCCTTCTATGCTAAATGAGGGGGGTGGCCTCTTTATTTATAGACTTCTAGGCTTATCCATCTTATCTCTAAGATAGGATAAGAAATCCACTCTGACGAATCATATTCCATACCTTAACTCTTATACGTACATGTAAGCTTATCTTTTAAGATAAGATAAACCTTATCATTTCACATGGGTTCCACATTTTTAGAATTTTTACAAATAAAATATACAAAATATTTATGACCTCACTCCTTGTCCTTATTACCAATATAATATTTCTAATTCCTAATCATGTAGACCTTACTTTCTACTTACCCCAACTTTGACATTTTAACATTCTTGGACCACTTACGACAACTATTTACTTTTCACCACAACATTCCTATTGTAATTTTGACTATTTCCGTACTATACATTATTGGCGGTCGATCAGTGGCGCGCCATTATCTTCTATCGACGCTACTACTAATTATACTTAACAACATCCTATTCCTAATACATACATTAATGAAATAGAAATTACGGAGGAAAATTTTATTTTCGACATCTTCCCCCTTCCTAGCTTCTAATCCATCCTCGGAGTAGACTATTATGGTGCTTGGAAAATCTTCAACTTGTCGTGGTTGACCCATTTTGTAATGGGAGTGCCATCCAATTCCTCTAGTCGGTACGTACCATTTTAATGCACATGCGCTACTATTTTGTAGGGCCCCATCCATTTTGGAAGAAATTTTCTATGTCTTCTTTTTTTGTATCTTGAATCATATACTAGGACCAAGTCGTTCACATGAAATGGAGACCACGGATCTTTTGATCAAAGTATTTCTTCTACTTCATTTTCTTCTTATAGCTTGTATCCTTCGCTATTTCTCTCATTTCCTCTAGCAAATGAAGATGTACCAACCTTTCTTTTACTGAATCACTTTCATCCATCCTTTCATTTTTCATAACTCTCATAGTGGGAATATCAAACTCAATAGGAAGAACTGGATCAATGCCATAAGCCAACTGAAATGGGGAGTATCTGTTGTTGATTTTGATGTTTCCCTATATGCCCACAATGCTACATGAATCCTTTTATCCCATTTATGTACCTGCAAGGCTACATCTTTTGCTAGAATTTGACACAACACAAAATTTGTTCGTTCCACCTGTCCATTTGTGCTTGGCTTGTATGTTGTTGCCTTCCTATGCTTAATAGAAAACTTATTGACTAGGGCTTCTACCACCTCATTAATGAAGTGGCTTCCTTGATCTATTACAATTTCTAATGGACAACCAAATCTGGTGACAATGCATTCATATATGAACCTTGTCACTTCATCCATGGAAGTTGTTTTTAATGGCCTAGCTTCAACCCACTTGGTTAAATAATCTGTGGCAACTACAATATACTTATTTTGGCATGGGGTAGTTGGAAGTGGACCTATAATATATATTCCCCACTTTTCAAAGGGACCAAGTGGAAGAATAGGGCATAATGGAGCTGATGAATTCTTACGGTTACCATGTGTTTGACAAATATCACATGTCTTACAATAATTATAACAATCTTTAAAAAGAGTGGGCCAGTGATAACCTGCATCCAAGATCCTTCTTGTTGTAAGTTGTCCAGAGAAGTGCCCTCCACATGTACCATTGTGGAATTCTTCTAGCAGTTCCTTCCCTTGATCACATCCAATCGCCCTCTTATCTTTGTCCATCAGGTCCTATTCGAAATAATACTCCATGCAGAATAGAATATGGACGACTAACTTGAGTAATCTTTCTCTTAGTCTTTGAATTGGCACCATCAGGAAACTTGAATTCATTCAGATAATTCCAAATATCTATGTATTCACTAGGGATTGTGTCAAGGATAACAATGTTGCATCGGGGAAATCATCATCATCACAAGATGATCCTAAACCATCATAGGCTCGAGAGAGTGCATCTGCATTGACATGCTTCTTTCCTGGCCTATCTATAATATCAAATTCAAATTCTTGTAGCAAAATTATCCATCTTGCTATCCTCCCTGATGGGTTAGGCTTATTGACAATATATTTTAGAGCCTGATGATCTATTACAACTATAAATTTCTGCCCTAGCAAGTAATTTCTAAACTTCTTTACAGCAAAAATGATAGCTAGAGCCTCTTTTTCAGTTACAGTATAATTTACCTCAGCACTACTCATTTGTCTACTCCCAAAGTAAATTGGATGTTCATTCCCATTTTCATCCTTTTGGCTCAAAGTACTTCCTAGTGCTGCATCTGAGGCATCAGTGTACACAATGAATGGCTTGCTCCAATCTGGATTCTTTAAAACAGGTGAAGACACCAGGGCTTCCTTCAGTTGTCCAAAAGCTTCATGCACCTTATTTCCTAGTTCATAAGTAACATCCTTCTTCAAGAACCTGGGTTAGTGGCATGCAATCTTTGAGAAATTCTTGATGAACCTTCTATAGTAACCCACATGGCCTAAAAATGATCTCAACTTACTTCTATTCATAGGAAATGGTAAATCTTTGATTTTTGAAACTTTATCAGGATCAGTACCAATACCATCTCTGGATACAACATGCCCTAACAAAACACCTTTAGAATATCCAAAGACACACTTTGTAGGGTTTAGTGAGGCTTGTGCTTCATCTAACCTTTGAAATGTTGTCTCCATCAAAGTGCGGTGGTCCATCTTATTCCCATAGATGCAAAAAAATCATCCAGTAAATACTCGATGAAGTTCCCAATGTAGGGTTCGAACACCCTATTCATCAACGCTGGAATGTTTTGGAGCATTACACAACCTAAAAGGCATAACTCTATAAGTAAATGTTCCCAAGGAGTGGTGAACGTGGTCTTCAACTGATCTTTTCTCGCTATACGGACTTTGTTGTATCCGCTATATCCATCAAAGCAAAACTATAACACTCCTCGTCATCTACTTCCAAGATCTAATCTGAGAATGGAAGAGGGTAATGATCCTTTTTTGTTGCCTTATTAAGCTTCCTGTAATCAACACAAATGTGTAGCTTCCCATTCTTTTTTATTGAGATCACAATGGGAGAAACCCATTCTGAATTCTCCACAACAAATATGAATCCCGCATAAAGAAAGTTATCTATTTCTTCTTTTATAGTCTTGGAAAAATTAGGATTCATTCTATATGACATTTACTTTATAGGCTTAAGCACCATCTACCAACTCAATAGAATGTTCTACCCAACTTACTTGATGGAGTTCCTTGTAATCAAAAGTGAATATGTGTATGTACCTTTGAAAGAGCTGGAGGTAGGATTCCTTCTCACTCTCCATCACAGCATCACCAATCTTTATTTGTTGGAGATGATAATCAACTTCTTTTTTCAGATAATTTTATGGGGTCATGAGTTGGTGTGACTGGAAGGATATCCATGACTGAAACATCAACCTCACTTTCTTCATCTTTAGTGTCCACTTCACTGGTACTAGAGTAATCAGAGGATGTCCAATCATCATTTTCATCACTTGAATCCACATGTTCTACCTTATGATGTCGAGGGATCACGTTTATCTTCACCCTCTCTCTACCACGTCCAAGTGTCATGAAACCTTCATTCCAGTAGTTTCTTGCATGAACTCTCCTTAGCCATGGTCTTCCCAACAGATTGGGTATGCAACAGTACCATTTTTATCACCCGAAAGTTTACCACACATACAACACCATAACAGATATTGCCACATTTGAAACTACACCTTCTCGGTTTAGTTTTTCCTTTATTTAATGACCTTAACATAAGTGTCAAGGGAAATCAATTTTTAAACCCAACATATTCATTATAGACTTGGTCATTACATTAACTACAGCACCTCCATCAACTAATACATCATGAATTGAAATACCATTACATAATACCTAGCTTGTGGAGCATAGGGATCCACCTCGCCTCCAAAACAGTGGGACCTCAACCTCCTTCCTTTGTCGAGCATTGAGTCCACTTCGTAACTCCCTCCTCTTCTCGTAAGACATAGCCAAGAGTTGACCATATGTAATATTTGCAAGGGCTTTTGGATAGATCTTCCAAGATGGAGTATTGTCCTTGCCCCTGTGAAATCAGAAAATCCTGCACACCCAACTTTCTTCTCCTATGTTTCTTACTAGTTTCTCCTTTCATCTTCTTAGGATCATTTCCATCTTGATTATCTTTTTCTTTCTTTCTTTTTGTTACAAACACATCTACTTCATTATTTATGCTCTTATCTACTACATCAAAAGAATTCACAGGTGCTTTTCCTTTATCATTATCTCCTTTACCAGATGTAGAAGCTCTATCTAGACAATTATACTTATAATGAACCTTTTTATAACAACCATAATATACAACTTAGAAATATTTCTTTTTGGACCTCTATCTCCTCCCTGAGAACTAAATTATTTTCCTTGAAGAAGATTAATAGTTAATCGACCCATCTTTTTGAGCGATCTTCATACTCGGTAGATGTACTAGGAGAAATATTTGTTCTCACCGGGAGTGGTTGTGGATTCGGAGCAAAGGTGCTTGGTGTAGGCTCTACTTTAGCAACAATTTCTTTGGGCTCCTCTTCCATGCTTTCTTCTTGCCTTCTTGCAATCTCCTTTGTTTGTTCAATGGTAGTTGGGCGGTCATACTTCACTCGTTGTCTGATTTTTGGCTTCATCCCAAGAATGAAGTGCTTACATAAGAGATTATCCACGCCATTCATCAACCCATCCGCTAATCCTTTCTTCCGGATCTGGGCATCGAGCTTCCTCCTTAGCTCTAGAACACGAGCATGATAATCCCTTATCTTCTCCTTCTCTCATTGGGATAGCTTTGTGATCTCGATCATGAGATCTGCATATTTTTGTTGTTCACCAAATTCTTCAAGAAAACTTTCAGTTAATAAATCCCATGAATTTTTCACATTTTCACCTAGTGTTTCAAACCACCTAAGTGTTGAACCATCCAAAAAGGTAGGAAAAAATTAAGTCCATTGTTCCCTTCTTATAAGGCCATTACAAATACAAGATCGTTTAAACTCTTGAATGAAAGAGGAAGCATCTTCATTAGATTGGGCTGAAAAAATAGGAATCTTCTCCATTTTCAAAAGTAACCACCGTAAAATATCAACCCACAAGTACAATCAACAAGACTTATGTGCACAAATAAGTGGAATCACTGTAATAGAAAGTGACTTTACACCTTTCTACAAAGAAAAGAGAAATGACCACAGTAACTATGGTAAAACTTGACTTTATCATGGTAAAACCGACTTTTTGTGGTAAACACTATTCATGTAAAAAGTGAAGTTACTGCGATAAATACTATTCACGGTAAAAAGTGACTTTACTATGATAAATACTATTCACAGCAAAAATGACTTTACCATGGTAACTACTATTCATGGCAAAAATGAATTTACCATGGTAACTACTATGCAGTAAAAATAAGGTTACCCTCCAATTGATTTTTGACTAAGTGGAAATATCTCTCCGTAAAATCCACCAACGAGGAATGGTCCTAAGCAACGGACCAAAATGTCATCACCAATCCCGACTATGATAATTCTTCACCGAGAACTCCTCGTGCTATGATTATTTACTAATGCATGCCTTTAGTTTGGTGGATGTAACTGAAACACAACAACAAACATAACACAAGAATACCATAGATTATGATAAAAGGAATGATGATAAATCTGAAATATCATAGTAAATTATAATATTAGCATGAAATTGTTACAATCTCACCCATGAGGTACTTCAAGTGCTATTGACTTCACTTTCCTTTCACCAATACTATGGGAGAAACTTCACAATTACACCTCTTAATGGCTTCTTCAACACACCTTTAAACTGATGGCTTCCTTTACACACTTACTCATACAATATTTCTCACTACTTCCTTCTATGCTAAATGAGGGGGGTGGCCTCTTTATTTATAGACTTCTAGGCTTATCCATCTTATCTCTAAGATAGGATAAGAAATCCACTGACGAATCATATTCCATACCTTAACTCTTATCTCGTACATGTAAGCTTATCTTTTAAGATAAGATAAACCTTATCATTTCACATGGGTTCCACATTTTTAGACTTTTTACAAATAAAATATACAAAATATTTATGACCTCACTCCTTGTCCTTATTACCAATATAATATTTCTAATTCCTAATCTTGTAGACCCTACTTCTCTACTTACCCCAACTTTGACATTTTAACATTCTTCGAACCACTTACGACAACTATTTACTTTTTACCACAACATTTCTATTGTACTTTTGACTATTTCCATACTATACATTATGGTGGCGTCATCATTGGCAAAGCGCCGTTATCTCTATCGACGTTACTACTAATTATACTTAACAACATCTATTCCTAATACATACATTAATGAAATAGAAATTACGGAGGAAAATTTTAGTGTCGACAGGATATAAAAAGTAAAATATAATGTTGATAGTAGTATTAAAAACATAAAGCTAGAATTTTTTCTAGAGGTTTCACTTAGAAACCTAGTATTGATTATGTTGAGACATTTCCTGTAGCTAAAATGAGTATTATTAGGGTCTTATTTGCAATTGCTTTGCTTAATTTTGGTGGAAAATCCACCAAATAGATAAGAAAAATACTTTTTTGAATTGTGTTTTAAAAGAAGAAATTTACATGTTTCGACCTAAAGGATTTGAATAAACTGGTAAAAAATATGTTTGTAAGTTGATAAATTCTTGTATGGTTTAAAACAATCTCTTAGAGCTTGGTATGCGAAAATTGTTTCTTTCTTTAAACTGTTAGGTTTTGTTAATTGTTCTTCTAATAATGATATATTCACTAAGCAATAAGGCTTACATATAATCATTGTATGTTTATATGTTGATGATTTGTTTATGTCGGGTGGTGATAATTCATGATAATTTAATTCATATGAGTAAAGAGAAATTGAGGTGGTAATTTGAAATGAATGAGTTAGGTCTCTCACATCATGTTATTTGTATGAGGGCTGTATTGCATTCTATTGTTATTTTTCAAAACATAATATGCAACCATTGTATTGAAAAGTTTCTTATGATTGATTCTAAACCATTTTCTACTTCAATGGAAGTTGGAATAAATATTGATCCTAAATATGCATATGAAAAAGGTTGATCCTATTTTATATACGTTGTTAGTTGATAGTTTGATTTATCTAACTATAACTAAATAAGATATTTCCTATAAAGTAAAAATTAATTTAAGGTTTATGCAGGAACGTTTTTAGATTTCATTGGAATCTTGCAAAATAAAATTGAAAGGAACACTCAAAAATAAGGGTTACATTATACTAAGAATGAAAATGCTATCTTATATGGATTTTATGATTCTAACCATACCGATGTTGTGTTATAAAATATTTGTCTTGGATATGTGTTCAAGTTTTTAGTGTAGGAACCGTGGTTTACTTGGAACAAAAATACAATCAACGGTCTCTATTTCTTCTATTGGGAGTAGAGAAGTACAATTGAAGAAGTAAAGACGCTATGTGGGTTTTCTGCAATAGTTGTTGGTAGAGATACACATGGAATATAAAGGAAGTATTTCTCTTCTATGTGGTGGGATAGTTGTATTACTCTTGATTAAGAATCTATTTCAACATTAGAGGATAAAGAAAATTGAGATGCATATATGCTTCACATGTGATAAGGTGCAAAGTGGTGAGATAAATCTCAAGTTCATGTTGATCAAGATCGAAGGTTCTTAACATCTTCACAAAGTCCCTGAGTTCTGTAAAGTTTTATCACTTTTGTGAAAATTTTAGATTTTCAGAGTTTCTAATGAGGGGGAGTGTACATGATAATGTCACCTCCTAATGGAACTTTATTTTTGTAAAAATACCTTTGGACATTTATAAAATACTTACTGGAGACAAGTGTAAAAATACCTTTGAGGGGTGCAAGTGTAAAAAGACCTTAGAAGCATGTATACTTCAAACTTTTTTTTAGAAATAAGTGTAGAAAGATCTTAAAGGCGGTCTTCAGTAAACTCTTTAGTGCTATTGAGTTTACTGGTAAACATCCAGTATAAGCATATTGTTAAGGAGGTCCTTGGTTGTAAAAGGCTCCTATATGATTGGGTTCAATAACCTTTTATGAGAACCTATAAGAACATGTAAAACTCACAAATCATACTTAGCCACTAATCATGGGATGATCTTTGGGATTTTAAATCCTTTTGTACCAAAAGGTAAATTGAGTATGATGAAGGTGTTATAATTCCTTCAACCGATATACTAGCCTAAAACCTTTATGGTTTAAGGATTGTAAATCATGTAGTGTACCACAAGTAGATAATCTATTGGCATATGTTATGTTATCCCACTTAACATCAAAGGGGAGTGTTGGAACATAATGATTAAGTGGTATGGCTAACCCTTAATGTATATGGGTCCATCACTAATATATAGGTTAATATTTAATAATATGAAATATTTATATTTCTATTATTAAATATGCTAACCTAGGTATATACTTTAGGTTAAATATTTAATATCATGAAATAATTATATTTCTAATATTAAAAATTATAAACCTAGGTGTATGTGTCAACCATTTAGGTTGAAAAGGTGGGTCAAGAGACATACCCGATCACCTTATATAAAAAAAGACTTTAGGTCCTCATTTGATATATTTAGGAAATATATCAAAGGTGTGCAAATCAAGTGATTTGGTTTCACCCTTGGTAAATAGGGTTTTAAAGGAAAAGGTGATCTTCTTTGGATGTAAAATAAGTTTCTCTCAAGTAAAATATTATTTTCAAAGTGATTTTTACGCTATTGGGGTTTTCCACTATAAATAATGTGTCACATGTGTTATTTATTTCTTATGAGTATTTCTTTATTTACTTGTGTTATGATGTAATGTTTATTTAAATATTTATTGTAACATTATATAATAAGTAAGTTGATTAAATCCATATTTATTAGAATCCTTAAATTCTAACATCCCGTAGTTTTCAATGCCCATAATGTCCATCATAGACCATAGTGCTCTAGTATCCTCTCAGGCACCTTAGTCCATCCAGATACTCATCTTTTGTCCTTCCCAAGGCCACCTAGTCACAACTTTCCCATTACGCACAACAATCTTCTTGAGGATCCAAAGATACAATGAGGTAAGTCAAATTGAGGTTAGTACCATATCCCTCTTATTTCCATTATTTCAATACATTCAAATAATAAAATAAAATATTTAGATCCAGCATTTTAGTATAGCATTTTGTTTCTATTTAGATTAACTCATAAAAAGATAAGAGTAACTATTTTTCTATATTTTTAGTTAATCACCAGAATCAAAACTAAGATGCGAGATAGACTTACTACATTGGACTCGATCCATAGGGATCCAAAATGAATCTACTTCGTCAAAACATTCCACACGAAGAAGGTAAAATGATACACGGAGGGTCTTTCTTTTTAGTAACAGGACCGCCGCTCTGTGCAGAGTGGCGGTTAGATAACCACCACCCAACAGAGAGGTGGTCTCTGGGACTACCGGTTTGTATTAGGCGGCGGTCCTAGCTCTTTTAGACATAAAACCAAAATATGAAATGAACATCCTAGAATTTGGATGATTGTTCACGTCTCTTCTCCTCCATGACCTTTCCCATTCTCCAATGCATGGGAGGACATGGGAGAGGCTATAAATACATATTTGTAGAAGAGAATAGGATCATCGAAGCATGAAAGTAAGTGAGCAAGAAGTTCTTAGTGCTGAAATTGTGTTTTGTAGAAGAAAGGAGTGTTGAGATAGAGAAAGCAAGTATTTGGGAGGAAGTGTGAGATATTATCTACTTCTCTTTCATACTTATTGTAACTTCTATACTTGTTATTTTGAATTTACTAATAAGAGTGGGAAGAAAGAGCAATTTCCTTTCCTGACTGGTTTTTCCTCCTCTGGAGGTTTCCAGGATAGAATTTGTTGGTGTTTATGAGCTTTATATTCTTTCCTTTCCTACAATTTTGGATTCTAAGCATAAACATAATTCATTCACTAGTTATTACTATAATTTTCTAATAGAAAGTAGAACAACAACATTTATTGGTGTTTCCGTGGATAATTCTAAAGTTGAAGAGTTTATGGATCATTTTTCTATCAGAGCTAGCAATTATCTAGGACTATGGTATTCATTCTTAGATTCATATGATAGTGACGAGATCTAAAGGCCAAGAGGATTTACCTTGTGATCCAGAAATTTCTACAAAGAAGTGGAAACAAAGATTTTGGGGACAAACGAAGGAAGAGAACTTGGTCTGTAGAATCAAGATGTTGGAGACCATGATGGATAGGATGTTTACAAGGCAAGAAGAGCTTGTTAATTTACAAAAGACAGCTTTTGTCAAACAAGAATCCATGGACTCAGTGGTTCAGAGCTCAACTGAAAATTTTGGCATAGGAAGAAGCCACCATGAGGAAGTTATGGGGAAGAGCATGAAGAAGAGAGTTCAAAAACAAGAGAAAAGGTAAAATCCAATCATACTCCTTTTAAAGTTGAGATGAAAGTTGATATTAAAATCTTTGAAGGACAAGTAGATGCGGAGTTTCTTGATAAATGGTTAAAACAGTTAGAATTCTACTTTAGCTTCCATAATGTCTCTAAGACATAGAGGATCACCTTTGCACATCTCAAAATGGAGGGACATGCTTTGGTTTGGTGGAAACCCATCTAACCACTTGTGAAAAGAAGAAGCATCCTATTGTGAAATCTTGGAAAGAATTTAAAGAATTACTTAGAGCTAACTTCTATCCTATTGGCCACAAGACTGGCCAAATGATTAAATGGTAGTATTTTAGACAAGGTAGTGGTCAAAGTGTGTAGGACTATACTACGGAGTTTTGGAGGCAGGCCATGTTGCTAAACATGGACTTGGAGGATGAGGATATTTTGACTAAGTACTTGGGAGGACTTCACACTCACCTTCGAAGAAAATTCATCTCCACCAAGCCCAAAGATCTCAACGAGGCATGTGTGCAAGCATACTACATAGATGATGAAAATAATCAAGGGGAAGCATAGAGCTGAGGGAAAAGTAATTGACAAATCAGTAGAAAAAAGAGTATGGGAAAATAAGTAACAAGGGTAAGTGGAAAGGGAAAGGTAAACAAGTTGCCACTACTTTAAATACTTGTAAAGATCCCAAGAATTTTGCAAGAAATGTGATATTAATGTTCATACTAATGCTACATGTTGGAAGTTGCATCCGGAGCTACATCCGAAGAACCAAACCAAGGACTCGAAGAAGTCCATGATAGTTTAAGAATAGAAGGGGAGGTGGAAATCGAATATGACTCTGATGTAGATGAAAGGCTTGGATGCATGGCCACCAACATGGACAGCCAGGAAGAGGAGATGAGTAGACTATTCCAGATCAAAATACTAGATCAAGAAAACTAAGGTAAATGCTTTGGTGGATACCGATTCTTAGTCTAACTTGATTTCTAAAGTAGTTTTAAAGAATCTTAGTCTTGAGACTTACGATCATCCACACCCTTATCCTTTGGGTTGGGTGAAGAAGGGTGTTGAAATTTAGGTAATAAGAAGATGTAAGGTCAATTTTGGGATAAATTCCTAATATATTGATGTTTTGGAAGTTGACGTTATTCCACTTGATGCTTTTTATGTTGTATTCAGGAGTCCTTACTTATATATCAGGGATGCTATATTTATGAGAAGGGAAAAATGATACAAATGGGTCAAGGAGGGATCAACTACAACATCCGAGCACACCAACGTAAGACACGGGTTACTATGGTGAGTGCTAACCAAGAAAAATGACTTATTCAGGAAAATCATAATCAATTTTGTTTACTTTTGTTAAAGGATAAACAAGATGGGGTAGAAGTTTCAGATATTTCTAACCAAGGAAAGCATGATTTAGATAGTATTATTCAGTCTTTTCAAGAATTATTTCAAGCTCCCAGTGGGTTACCACCAAAACAAGAAGTAGAGCATGAGATTCAACTATTTTCAGAGTCCCCTCTACCAAACATCGGGTTGTATAGGCAATCCTTGCTTGAGAGTACTGAAGTAAAGAAACAACTCCATGAAATACTAAACCAAGGGTGATACGTCCGAGCACATCACCATGTGGTTCACCTATTGTGATGGTTCCAAAGAAGGATGGTTCTTGGAGAATATGCATCGACTACCACACTTTGAACAAGATCACCATAAAGAAAAAATATCCACTTCCCGCATAGATGATCTCTTGGACCAACTTCAAGCATGCCAAATTATTCACGAAGTCGATCTCAAGTCAGTTACCAATAAGTTAAAATGAAGGAGGAGGATATATGGAAGACTTCCTTTAAAACAAAATAGGGTTTGTATGAATGGTTACTACTTTCCTTTAGGTTATGCAATGCACCCACTACATTTATGATATTTATAATGATGTATCACGGGATTTCATAGATTCATGTGTCATTGTATATCTAGATGATATTATGATTTTTAGTGCCACATGGGAAGAACATCTAGCCCATTTACAGTAATTCATGCAAGTTCTTAGGAAGAAACAGTTGCTTTGTAATATGAAGAAATGTGAGTTTTCCAAACAATCACTTATCTATCTTGGGCACTTGGTTGGAGGAGGAGAGCTATGATTGGATCCAAAGAAGGTGGAAGCCAACACCAACAGGATCCATGAAGACTAGGAGTTTTTGGGAGCACTAAAGTACATGCGGAAGTTCATCCCGGGCTTCTCCGCAATTGCAACACCTCTACACATAGTGGCCGTAAAGAGTAAGGGTTTTGACTAGGGTAAGGAACAAGAAAAATCTTTTGAGTTATTGAAATACAAGATTAGTCATGCTCCAGTACTTGTTCTTCCTAATTTGCATCAACCTTTTGAAGTAGAGACAGATGTGATTACGCCATGGGCACAGTGTTGCTTCAAGGAGGTAAACCCATATTTTATCATTCTAAAACTTTCACTTCAGAAGATAAAGGATATTCATTATATGATAAGGAAATGTATGCACTAGTTCAGAAATTAAAAATGGAAGCATTATTTGTTGGGTAAAGAAACTATTGTGTACACTGACCATGAACTCTCTAGTATTTGCAAGCACAATCTAAATTACAGTAGGCAATGCACTACAAATGGATGGGGTTCCTTTAGCAGTTCCATCTAGTGATCAAATACAAGAAGGGTAGTACAAACTTGGTGGAAGACATGTTTTCTAGGCCACCCACATAGGAGAAGTTTTCCTATTTGGCCACTATCTCTCAGATCGAGCCCTTCACGAAGGAAGCTTATGAAGAGGCATATGCCCAGGACAAAGACTTTGGGGTGACATTTCAGTAGTTGTAGTCCCAAGGGGATGAAAGCATATGGATTGAAGATTGTTATCTCAAAGACGGGTTGTTCTACCGATGGGGAAGCTTTGCGTCCAAAAGAAGAAAGAATTCTATTGATGAGGGAAGCACATACCTTGAAAGTAGTGGGACATTTCAATGTTGGTAATACCCTAGCCCACTTGTAAAGGTACATGTATTGGCCCAATATGCAAGAAGAAGTATCAAAATTTATACGTGGATGTAAACTTGTTGTACTAGCAAGCCTAAGACTAGGAAAGAGGGTTTGTATATGCCTTTTTCAAGTACCTACTCATCTATGGGAGGAAATTTCTATGGATTTTATAGGAGGATTACCTATGTCTAAACATGGCCATGGATATCTATATGTTTTTTTTGATAGATTCAAGTAAGATGTGTATTCTTATGGCATGTAAAAAGACAATAAAAGCACATGATGCAACAGATATTTTCTTTGCTAATGTATGGGTGCATTTTGGTTTTCCAAAGTCTATTATTTTTTACAGGGATTCCAGGTTCTTGGGGAAGTTTTAGACTACTTTGTGGGACAAGATGGATACCAAGTTATAGAGGAGCACATCTTTCCATCCACAAACAAATGGACAAATAGAAGTGGTAAACATGACTTTGGTACAATTGATCAAAGGGTATAACAACAAATATCCAAGGACTTGGGATGAGTCCTTAGCCTACATTCAACATTCTTATAACCGGGTGGTACACACATCCACCTGTGAAGTCACCATTTGAAGCATGCTTGGGATATCTACCTGCAAATCCACTGGACATAGTAGTTGGGAAGCAGGATGAGGAGGAGACATGAGACACAGAGGTGACTAGAGAAAATAAATTCATTGAGGGGATCCAAAAAATCCATCTCAAAGTCAAAGAATGGCTAGAGAAATCTCAAGACAGTCCAAAGCTAGGCACGATCAGCATAGGAGAGAGCATAAGCTACATGTTAGAGATAGAGTTTGGCTTTACTTGAGCAAGGAGAGATTACAAGGTCAAGCATAAAAACTCAAACCACTACGATATGAACGGGCTTCACCATATTGGAGCAGGTTGGAGAAAATGCTTTTAGCTTGAATTGCCACCATTTATGAGGAGGTACTGTAGTAAATCGTGAGAACTTTCCTTATATGAGCCATCCATGCTAGATGAAGTGAAGGTATACGGTTGTTACCTTCCATTGAGGATTTCATCTTGGAATCACGAGGTGAATTGGAGGAGGATGTAGTGTTGTAGTAGAAGGTTAGAGAGACAAGGAGAGGTCTCGCACAAGTCTTGGAGACAAGGAGAGGTCTACATGAGACACCAAGGCAGGCCTGATGGTACTCAAAGGAGCAAGTGAGGGAATTATTTCCTCATCTACTCCCCCACTAAGCTTTTTTGGGACCAAAATCCTCCTAAGTAGGGGAGGTGTGATCCATAGGGATCCAAAATGAATCTACTTCATCAAAACAGTCAACACGAAGAAGGAAAATGATACATGGAGGTTATGTATTTTTAGTAACAGGATGGCCGCTCTATGCACAATGGTAGTTATAGAACCACCACCCAACCAGGGCGGCGGTCCTGAGACCACCGGTCTACATTAGGCGGCGGTCCTAGCTCTTTCGGACAGAAAACAAAAATATGAAACGAACAACCCAGAATTTGGAAGGTTGTTCATGTATCTTCTCCTCCATGACCTTTCCCATTCTCCAGTGCATGGGAGGACATGGGAGAGGCTATAAATACATGTTTATAGAAGAGAATAGGATCATCAAAGCATGAAAAAAGTGAGCAAGAAGTTCTTAGTGTTGGAATTGTGTTTTATAGAAGAAAGGAGTGTTGAGACAAAGCAAGCAATTATTTGGGAGGAAGTGTGAGATATTATCTACTTCTCTTTTATACTTATTGTAACTTATGTACTTGTTATTTTGAATTGGCCAATAAGAGTGGGAAGAAAGAGCAATTTCCCTTCTTGACTAGTTTTTCCTCCTCTAGAGGTTTCCAGGATAAAAAATTTTAGTGTTTATGAGCTTAAATTCTTTCCTTTCCTGCAATTGTGGATTCTAAGCATAAGCATAATTCATTCACTAGTTATCTCTGTCATTTTCTAATAGAAAGTAGAACAAAAAACGTTTATCGTGTTTCTATGGATAATTCCAAAGTTGAAGAGTTTACAGATCGACTCTCACTACGATGTACCTATTAATATCATGAAAGATAAATGGTAGTCAGTCAAAATGGTTGTAGGACCGATAGTACCAGACAATGCAAGAAGTTGGAAGGTTTTCAATAGCAATAAGAAAATAATTTTTTTCTATAGGAAGAAGCTGGATTCTCTTTGAAGAACCAATCCAAGATTCAGGAAGCATACAATGATCAAATTATACAATTGAAAACCAATAAATTTCAAAAGGTCTGGCCACTCTTGAATCAATCTTCAATTCAGATGATCAAGTTAAAAGACAAAGTGCCAATATGATAATTAAAGAAGATGATTTTGAGCAGGTTCAGGTTGCGAGAAGATAGTTTTCTAAAGATCAAGAAAGTGTGCTTACCAAAAGAAAAACAAGATTTTGTTAGTCTTTGTCAAGAGTATAGTCATATATTTGCATGAATCTATGAACATATTCATGGTTTCAATCTAGGATTGGTGTAATACATTATTTAGGTCGACCCGAATGCTAAGCCAATTCAGAAAAAGTAGAGACCGGTCAAACCCAAGATTGAACCACTCATGAAGAAAGAGCTTTCAAATCTCATTAAAGCTAGCATTATCTTTCCAATCAAACATTATTCCTATGTAGCTAACCTAGTTTTGGTTAGAAATAAGAATGGTGAAATCATGTTATGCGTGGAATTCAGAGACTTGAACCAAGCCTCTGTAAAGGATCATTATCCTCTTCCGTATATGGAGAAGATTTTCAAAATAGTGGCAGGAGCAGAAAGGTTTTTACTACCTAATGGTTACTCATAATATAACCATATTTTGGTTAAGGAATCGAATCAATTCAAAATGGCCTTTACTACCAAATGGGGCACATATGCCTACAATATGATGCCATTTGGATTATCCAATGTCAATGATACCTTCTAATGAGCCATGAATATGGCTTTTAAGGGGCTGATAAGTGATATGATCCTTTTTAACTTGATGACATAATGGTATATTCCAAGCACGCGGAAGGCCAAATAGCCCATTTACAAAATGTTTTCAAAAGGTGTAGGGATTTTAGGGTCTCATTAAATTCCAAGAAGAGAATTTTATAGTCATGAAGGAAAATTATTAGGGCATATTGTTTCCATGTAAGGACTCTTTATTGACCCAAAAAGGATTCGTGTCATTTTGGCTTTGTCCCTTCCAAGCCATAAGAAATGCCTTTAGAGTTTCTTAGGAACTATAAGATTTATAAGGAGGTTTATACCTCAATTCGTTTCCTTAGCTAACCCATTAAAGATCATGTTGAAAAATAATAAACCCTTTAGTTCGACCAAATAAGGGAAAGAGAGCTTGAAGCTATCAAGACAATTATTTCCCAAGCTCCTACATTAGTAAACTCAAGGTATGACAAGGAATACTTTTTGGCATTCTTACTCGAGAAAAATGACAATTTGATGGAATAACCAATTAATTTTTCAGCGTAACCTTAAATATTATGATATCAAATATGTTTTCATCAAGAAAATGGTTATTGTTCTCATCTAGGCATTAAAGAAATTCAAACATATGTTATCCAATAACAAGATATAGTTAATGGTGTCACATCTAGGAGTCAAATATTTTCTGTTGAATAAGGATATGAATGAGAAACGAGCTGGATGGATCACCAAGGTCATGGAGTATGATGTGCATATTAAAGTAACTAAGCTAGTCGAGGGAAGGGTTTATGCCAACAACTTGCTGCTGATTTGGAATCAAAAGACAAAGGAGACATGGTGTTTCAAAAATCATCCCTAAGATGATACTTCTACTAGAATGGTTATCAAAAATGAATAATTTTCTTCTATTAGGAGAATATCCTCTTGACTTGGATAGAACTCATAGGTGAATTTCCCGATTCCACTCCATTCCTTATGTTCTTCTAGATGGTATAATTTTTCATAGAGATTTAGATGGCCTCCTCCTCCGATGTATAGGACCAGAACAAGTTGACAAAATACTAAAATAATTCAATAATGGTTTGTCGAGAGGGAACTTTTGAAAGAACCACTTCTATAAAGATTATGAGTGATGGTTATTATTCTTGATTTGTTCAAGGATGCCAATCAGTGGGTAAGAAGATGTAGAGAATGTTCCTTCTTCACAGGAAAGCAAAAACTAACTACCCTTCCCCTTCACTTGATTCAAGTAGATCAGCCCTTTTATTCAGTGGGGGTTAGACTTTATCGGGTGATCAATCCTCCATCCAGTGATGGACATAATTGGGTATTAACAGAAACAAATTATTTCACTTGGTGGATAGAAGTTGTAGTATTTAAGGAGGGAAATGAAAAGTTTATTCTAGATTTCCTGGAAGGTATAATGACTAGATTTGGTGTCCCTTTTACAATTCTTTCAGATAATGTCATGGCCTTCTTAGGGTACAAAATCGGTGAGTGGGTTGTAAAGAACGAAGTGTATTTGAAGAATTTTCTAAGTATTATCCATAGGGTAATGGTTTGGCTGAGTCTAGTAATAAAAACCTCATACGGATCATCAAACAGACAATGGAGAATAACAAACGAACTTGGCATACGCAACTTAAGATGGCCTTATGAGAAGATAGGATCACATTGAAAAGGGCCATAGGGAATTCCCCTTTCATGCTTTTATATGGTGTAGATACCTATAATTTGGTCTACATGATCTTATTACTAAGATCATACTAACTATCCTAGTCTTGTGTTAATTTACTACACTACGCTAGTAAACTACCCTTTTAAACCCCCTAAACCATGCTAATCCCTCTCTAACCAACTTCTATAAGCTTGTTTCCCTTTAATTAACCTTGTTTAGGTTAATTAACCCTCTTATTGAATTTCTAAAGAGGATTTGACTTTCTAAACAAATATCTTACCTTTCCAAATAGCCACTTAGCTTCCTAAAATCATGTTCACACCTCCAAATATTTTTTCTAAAAATCAACTTTTTGACTCCTTTTTAGTCCCACATGATTCCAAAACATCCTTTTCTCAAATCCAAAAACTATAAATAAAGGGATACCCCTCCCACCTTTTCCTAAGAAATCTCTCTATCTCTCTCTCATTTCTTATTTAGGTCATGCTTAGGTATTTTAGAGTCATTTCATATTTTATTTGAGTTATTTATTTGTTATTTGCTAATCCTTTCAAAGCTTTAGGTAAATGGGAGAAGTCATTAATGGTGAGCTTCCATTCTTAAGCTTTTGAAACATCAATAAATAAAGATTGATTACTAGAGCTTTAATAGGTTCACTTATAGATAGATTTCATGGAGTAGAGAACTAATATAGTCATGTTTAGAGGTTGATTGTTTGTTTCAAGATTTATATATATGCATGCAAATAGGTAGCTCTTGCTTATCTCTAATATGATGGTCATTTGAGTTGTTTGTTCCAAAGCTTTTGGGGTTTCTTTTGAAGTTCTTACCCCGTTTTCATAGCTTTTACAAACTTTTCATTGCACACATTTGGCACACCCATCTGGGACTCTTAGTCCATCCTCCATTAATGGAGTCATTTTGAAGCTTTTATTTCAGTTTCTAACTTTTTACATGTTTTTGTAGGGTTAAATATTTTTCCTTGGGATTTTTAGCTAGGTTTTATGTAGTTAACCTTCATTTTCATGCCACTTTGTTAGGTTTATGTTAGAAATTACATTTAATGGCTAAATTCTAACATGTTGACATTTTTAGAATTTCATTTTCCATGTTTTTTTATGGTTTTTCAAGCAAGCGCGCATACACCCTTCTCGCCCACTGGGCACTCCGCTGATTGTCATTTTAGTAGAGGCGGCGCACAGAACCCAAATCGACAAAGGTATATGATAGCGATTGGACATGCCCAAATAGGCATGCACACACCTTTTTGGATATGCAGCACCCCATGTGTTCTTGGACCTCTGTCAAAAAAATTTACTAGCGCGCACACACACAAATAGCGCACATGCACCCTTCTACCAATGCAGGCACCTAGTTGAATGTCATTTTTACCAGGCACGCATACACCTTCAAGGGTGCACAGGTGTCTTTGTTTGATTTGGATTTATTCCTATAATTTTTAGTGTTACTATTTGGGTCATATCTCTTAGCTCGTTGACCCGTTTTCAGAAATTGAATAGGTGTCAAAAAGAGCACAAAGCAAACTTTCCGAGGGAATTTCAAAGAGTAATATACCTTTGGTATCATTAATTCAATCCTAAAACTCCCAAAATTCCCCAGGGACCCTTGAAAATCTAAAATACTAAAAACCGTTGAACAACTGCTAAAAATAGATTTCTAGAATTTTCTAATTTTCTTAGTTTTCTAACTTTTTTATAGAGTTCTAACAGTGGTTTTATCAGGTTTCTTTTCCATCATGTTTTCATACTAACTTAGTTAAAGTGTTTGCATCTTTATTTGTGAAGGTTTGAAATATGTATGCTCTTCCCTCACGCCTTTCTAGGTGATCTTGGGAATAAAAAATGTTTCACTACCTTCTTCATACTTGAAAAATAATTCAATTATCTTTCAAAGTTGGTTAAAAGGAACTTCTTTTCACAATTTACTTAAGTATTTTCCATTTCTTAAAAATTTGAGTGAGATACCTTGTTGTGTATGCTCTTTCCTTGCATCTTAGGATGATCTGGGAAATCAAAAGCAACATCTTATCTCCTTTATATGACGTATTGGAAAATTACTAATCTTGGTATATAGGACAAAAATTGCATGTTAAAGAATCAAGATCAAAAACATGCTAACATGTTTGATGTAGGTTTCCAAAGGTGTGCAAAACTTCATTAAATCTAAGCAAGATAAAAAAACACACCACTTTCATCACACTGTATTGCAGGTTTCAAAAAAATGTTACATCCCCGTCCGATTAACTAGAACATAACCCCTTTGGCATAACACCTTAAGCTACAACAATAGGGGTGGTTCTAGGAACCCTAAATTAATCCACCATTGACTAACATCATGAATGAAATAGGAAGTGCTCCACTTACCTACTTGACTATTTTTTTACATTGTAAGTTTAGAATCAAAGTTGTATTTATCACGACCCCAGAGACGATATAACTAAACGCACCAGTTGTTAATTATATCATAATAGGGTAAAGTAAGGCTGAGATAAACCAAGGATTAGTCACTGTGACTTTTCTTGGCAAATCGAGCTAACATTTAGACAAAATTTTGACACCTAGTTGAGTGATATTCTTAGGGAAGCCATTTCATCGAGGAGCCCACTTTTACTATTCCATTTGCGCATCTTGTTAAACCATCATGAAGTGACGACTTACTTGAAATCTAAACCTTGTTTTTCAAACAAGGAAAAGAATCTACCTAAGTTAGATCTAAGTGTCATTCATCACGATATTTACAATGTATTACTTAGCTTAGTTTCTTTCTCACCTTAGGATGAGGTGAAACTCTACCCAAGTGACACTTAGTTATCTTCACCTCATTTTGGCTATACCCTTGTGTTCTTGTTGCCCATTTTTCACAACAAGGAGGCATACCTCACGCGTGTTATCATAGAAAGTGTTTACTACTTTTTTTTGTTTACACCCATCCATGTTTGTGGTTGGGTTGTTAAACGTCTAAAGTGTGTGAGTACATTTTCACGTCTTTGATAGTCCTTTGATCTTGATTTCAAGATCGTCTTCATAGCTAGGATTTCATTTCATCATTATTTCCCCTTGAGTTGTTATTTTGCTCACATTTTAGCCATACAATTGTGACACTTACATCTTGTTTTCATTTTTTGAGAACTTGGTATAAGTTTCCTTATTGTATCATTACGTTGCTCACACGATTAACAACTTCTTGCTATGCTTGTACTTAGTTTTAGTTCTAACATCATCTGAGGATTTTGAGAGTGTTGATATTGCTTTGTTTATATCGCAATAACATCATCTTGATACTAACACCTTGTTTGTTCCAAGCTTGGTTAACATGTTGAGGTAGTGTTGTTACGCTATTCACATTCGCAACTTCTATTATCAAAACTTAGCTTTTGTTGGCATTTAAACTAGTCATAGTATATCTTCTTGAGATATCATGTCAATATCATTTTTATGCTTAGATATTGTTGATATTTCAACTCAACCTAGGTATTGATAGGGTATTGTCATTATCTATCTTTCGCCCATCATTGAAATCATGGTCTAAGGTATGATATTTCTAAAAAAATAGGTTTGAGTGATTGTTTGAGAGTGTGTATGATTGTTCATAGAATAATAAATAGTCGCTTAAAATTACACTAGGGAATTAAAATTTCAAAACGACTCATATCACGTACAACTAGGTTATATATAAATTTGAATACTGTTAGTGTAGGTTATTATTTATCCTTTTATTTATTTATTAGAATAGTTCTTACACTTTTGTTAGCCCTAAACTTGTTGGGTTAGCTTGCTTAGGTGTACTAGTTGTGTGGAGTTAGCTTACTAGTTGTGTTGAGTTAGCTTCTCAGTTATGTGGAGTTAGCTTACTAGTCTTTTGGAGTTAAATACCAATATCGGTTAGTGTGAGTTCTTCACCACTGATTTTGGTAGTAGTTACACTTCACTCCTATATGTACATCTTTCTTATTGAGTAATTCAAGTCATTGTATTGTAATGTATTGAGCATTATGGATTATGATGGATTTCCATATATGGTATTTTATCTCTTTTGTTTTGCAAATCTAATGTAGTGTGCTATTATAATTTGAGATCACAGCTTGGACCAATATTGTTATCATTCCTTGAAAGGAACAATAACTAGATCGTACCAAGCCAGGAACATAGATGCTAATCAAACACCACGATCAATAAGATGAAAGCAATTCACCATAATAACTTTACATAAAACCTTTGCAAAAAAATGAGTAGCAATATCATATATTATTATGGAACTCAATGTAATACATTGAGAATGGGCCTTGCTTAAATAGGAAAGGAATAACAATCTAAGAACCAGTCAAGGTCGTAGATCAAGCCATAAATCAATGAAATAACTAGTCATCAAATAACTAGTCAAGACCATAGATTTAGGAGAGAAATAGACATCAAGGATCTAGTCAATACCATAGATCAAGGAAATAACTAGTCAATACCATAGATCAAGGAAAGAACTAGTCAATACCATAGATCAAGGAAAGAACTATACCTAACAACTAGATAATATCTCCTAATATCTAAATAAGATAAAAGAAATATCCACACACATAAGTGGGTGCAGATAAATACAATAAAGGTAAATAAAGTACGTAGGTGAACATGAGCTAAGGTAAATACCTACTCTAACATTCCTTTCAAATACATTTAGACAAAACCTAGCACATCCTATTCTAGTAATGCCAAGAATCACGAAAATGGCATCTAAACCAAATGAGCAGGACATAGAAGAAAACCCTTTTGCATCATTCCCATTCAACAACAATAACTTAACACCTCTATTTTCATAATTCAAAGAGAGAAACCTTTGATTGAATGTAGTAGATAAGAGTTTGACTCTTCTCCGAGGAACAAAAAAATTAGAACTACTTCACTTTGACGATCTCCTTTAACCACAAAACAGAAGAGAGACCATCCCTCTCAGACATGGATAACCCCTTTGATGCAAGGTATGCTTCCAAACCAACAAGCGATTCGTAAAGACCTTACTCTAAGGCTTCACCAAAAGTGAAAATTTAATGTGAGCGTCAAGTCTCACCAACTCCTAGGTTTGATGAAGAAGATGATCCCTTAATCGAAGAAGAGATCATCCAAAGATGATACTGAAACTAAGTCAAAAGTTAGCAAACTTAGGCTCTTCGAGTAAAAATGTGCATAAAGATAAACTCAAGACAAAATTTGGTGAATTTCACATGGATCCATATGATGACGCAAATTTCAAAGTTGCTAAAGTGAATATACCGATATTACCTACAAAGGAACAAATCATTCAATATGAGTTACAATAAATGAAAAATACACTTACTACGCTACAAGAAAGAAATGTAGGACACCATAGGAAATACCTATATGAGGAGCTATTTCCTTATCCCCTTGATTGGGATATGTTGTGACATCTATTTTCAAAACATTTCTCCATCCAAAAATTTGAAGAGTATAAAAGCAAAGGTGATCCTTATGATCACATCAAATACTTCTACATGGCTTGTCAAGAATTTGCATACAACAATAATTTCTTAATATGATTATTTCCTTGTAGCCTAGGAGCACTAGTGTTAGAATGTTTCTTTAATATACCTAAGGGATCCATCACGACATGGCCCACACTTGCCGAAATGTTTGTGCGACATTACTCCTTCAATATGGAGAATGATATCACCATGAACAACCTTTGAAATGTAAAATAGAAACCCAATGAGGCGTTTGTAGGATTCTTGCAATGATGGCATGGATTGACAAGTCGTTTCCCTTGTGTCCTACCATAAAAATAGCTAGTAAGCATATTCATCCCAAATTTAAATCCAGAAATAGCCTTTCATTTACAAATGCACTATGCAGCTCTAACTTTGAAGAAGTTATCGAAAAGGGTAGTCAAATCGAAAAGGCTCTAATTGTGAAGGGACACTCGAACCCCGTCACAAAGGACAAACACAAAACAAAATTTATGGATAAACCAAATTTATTCAATAAGAACAAACATGTCGTTGGCGATGGCATCACAAACTCCAAGAGAGTCCAAGCTATGTAGACTTGTCCGCTTTTAAAGCTTTCATAAGGGCCTCACCCCAAGGCACCTACAAAATGCACGTTTACGCCTCTAACTGAATCACTATCAGCTATACTTAAATAGTTAGATGCCATGAACATGGTGCAGTACCCAACCATGATAGTACCATATCCAAAAGACGTTACTAAACCAGGTTGGTTCAAATAGCATGAGCACTATAATTTCCACTATGTCAAAGGACACAAAACTGATAGGTTTTGAGATTATGACATTATATACAAAACCTCATTAAAGAGGGTAAAATCACTAGTAGATTCACCACTTGACTCAGGACAGGGCCCTAACGAGAAAATGGGTATATTCAAAGAACCCTTCCCTAACCATGCAGATAAGAAGAACAGGAAGCCAGATCATGGACAAACCTCTAATGATTATAGAATCATTGCCTATGTCTATCCAACTAACAACAGTCCATTTGACTCCCTTATAGGTTGCATCCATTCATCTGATGAACATGTAAATACCATTAGGATCTTAGAGAAAAGTTGTGTTATTGGTACGCAATGTGCTCATTTAATAATACTAGATCCCCTACATGTCCCTCAGGAAGGCCAATACAATTTAATAGAACAATTAGAGAAGACACTAGCTAGAATTTTGATACTAGATCTCCTCAAAATCTTTTCTGCTCATAAGAACATATTGTATAGAACGCTTCAGATTTGAGGAGTGTCCATAGATATAGATCCCAAAAACTTCAATAAATGTTTGTACACCTTGATTCAAATGATCATATCACTTTTGATAGCATTGTAATCCCATGTAATAACCCAGAGCACAACCTACCCTTATACATAGAAGTAGTTGTTACTCACCGTAAAATCAAGAGAGTGATTTTGGATGGCAAATCCGGTCTAAATATTTGCACTTTAAAGTTGGTTAAGTAGATATGTCATTCAAAAATGGATCTAGGGGATAGAATTATTACAATCACAACCTATGTAAATGAGGGGCAAGAGCTAGGAGGTACTATAGTAGTTCTAATGGAATTAGGGCCGACTTGTCATAATAAAATGTTCCATGTCCTTGAATTGGATATTCCTTACAACATGATCTTAGGGCATCCATGGATCCATGCCATGCAGGTCATTCCTTCAACCTTCCATCAATGTATCAATATGTTCCATGAAGGACTAGATAGTCACCATTCAGGGTGATCCAGAACCATTCATGCATTGGGCATTGCACAATTTTTTCTTGTGGAACTTATGAATGTCCTTCTACATATATTGTGTCTCCTTACAAACACAATCTATTAAGGAACACATGGATCTAGATTCACTCACTCCTTGTAATAAAAACTCTCCTTCATTAGTCAACCCTTTTACATCATGGGAGGTAACTTCTATAAATTACATCCCAGGTGAGAAATTCAATCTTCAACGAGACTTATTAATATCATATCTGTCAATATCGACTAGGACACGTGGTAAACCCTACTTTCAATTCAAGATCACTCGGGATAAATGACCTAAACCATTAGATAATTTCATTCCTAAAGGTCTCCTATCCGAGGAAAATATGTTAGAAGATCCCATCAAGAGGGTACCTAAAGGTACCATGGCATCATGTCATCAAGCTCCATAGTATATCAAAGGCCACCGCATGATGTATGTCATGGGATATAATGGGTTTGGATGTGGTATAAATGCACAAGGATGGTTAGAACCCATTCCTATTCCTTGTTTTAAATCTAACAAACATGGCTTAAGAATCAGGCCTCATGATGATCCCCCTTTCGAGATCGATGCCACCTCTTCTGAACGTGAGGATGGTTCATCTCATTCACATGCAGTGATGCAAATTCCCAATGTAGCCTATACGAGGATCTTTCCTCCACAAACATATTCCCTAATTCAGTTTTTTTACCTTATCTGGATCCAATCCTCAAACCAATGGCCAAGTAACCCTTGTATATCCCAAACTTGTAGATTGGGATCAAAAATTTCAAGTTTTAATTGATTTATTTGAGAACGACGAGGCATTTGCAGAAATCATGGGACACAAGGATTCTATTCTGGGGATCACAAGAAAGGTTTTTCTATCAAAATAGATGCATGTGCATACTTTGGAGAAGAGGCAAAGATGTGTGGATGCTTGAATAGGAAGGTTGTAAGAAAGACTAAGAATGCTTCAGAGAAGCCTTGCAGAAATTATAAAGGCAAGTCTCATAGAAAAAAAGTTTTTGAGGCACTAGTAGATAAAAAATGAAGAACTTGTTAGTGTGAAATCACAGCACCCCCAAATGAGTTATGGATCTGCTTTTCTAAGGTAGAATCATCTGGTGTGATTGCATAACATTGAACTTTCCCCAAGGTGTGGGACCTTGCAAAAATGTAAAAGCTCTCCAGATTAAAGGCTACTTCCTTATTCCTCTATTGAGGTGCACACGTGGGATTTGTAAAGGATCTATTTCTATACATAATCTAAAACTTGCCAAGGAGACATGGGTAAAAGAGTATAAGAAAAAATAAATAACTAGACTACGTGTGATGCACCAAAGGAATGATGAACAATTATTTTTCTAATAGACACAAACCAACAAATGCATACCATAAACAAGCACAGATAGCCAGATCTGTAATGGGAGACCAAATGAAAGCAGAAGAGACAAGAAATGATCTAAGATCGATCACATACGTGTTTTATTTCTCTATGGATTGGTATAGTTCATTATAAAATAGCCAAAAGGAAAAAACATATTATAATTTTAATGGAAGGCCTGAACCCCATAAATCCCTTTGCTAGAAGACGGGAGCCTAAAAAATAAAGAATGTCCAACCCTTTACAATGAATCCTACCCCATATTTATAGATTTGATCAGAGAGAAGAAAGAGAGAGAGAAGTAAGAAAAGTATGTCGAAGCTCAACCAATATGTTAAAGCTTCGATGAAATCTTCCCGTGCAGATCCATCTTTACCGCATCAATCCTTAGTTTGGCACCTTAACGAAGAGGAAATAGCAAAACAAATCAAATCTGATCTAGTTGTTGAGGCAAGAAGATCCTGCATTGAAATCCCAAAGAAGTTTCCTCCATTTTTTTCACTTAACCTCCTCAAAATTAAATTTTCAAGCCTCCATGGCATGGGTGAAGCCAAGATCTTTCCAATGGTGTTAAATCCGCAATATTTTGAGTGTTGAGTTAAAAGATATGCTCCTTCAAAGTTTGTATTGGGTCCGTATAGATGGGCGGGAAAAAATTTGAAAAATGAGTCCCCCTTTTGATATGGGACACATGGCAGCTAGATTAGAGAAAAAATCAGGCTTACAAACCCACAATTTATCATTTTTCCCTTTTGCACAAAAAATGCAAAACTTAAAAACTCCTCGCAGCCCCAAAGCTCCACCTGGACACGTGGCTCCTTTTGGTTGGCTGGGGAATGCACTTATCTTTATCTTTGTGCCTTTTGAATGAAAGGAAATTTTTCACTTTTTCCCGACGCCCGCTTTGGCTTTGACTCGGGCTTAAATGCTGACTTTTTCCTTGGGTGGAGTTGCAGGCCATTTTGTAACTTTTACCCCTTTTGAAACAACAAGGGGAAAAGAAACAACTTTTCCCCAATGACCCACTTTTCCCTAGGACACATGGCAGTCTGGCGCTCATTTGGAAACCTTTTCTTTATTCAATCTTTGAATTAGTGTTGTTAATAAATTTGGTACCTCACTGGCATGCCTCATGCATTGATTATTTAATCGATTATGCCCCTTTTGATATAACACATGGAGTCACCATGCTTGCTTGAAAACTCAGCCCAAATTTTTCCCTTGGAGGATCATCGAGTTAACACTTATCGGCCTCCATTAATCTATGGATTCTTAAACGTCCCTCTTACTTTTTAGACTTTGGGCTATGTGGCGAGCTCAACTCATTTGGGTCTCCGCCTTGAGACCAACTCTTGGAGATGCACCATGCTGACACTTGGCATTCTCCACTTACACTTTTATACTTAGCCAATTTTGACGTCTGCCTTGTCCACCCCTTTTAACTCTGTTTTGACCATTTGGTACGTGGAGGGTTGACGCAAGTTTGAGTCTCCACCCTAGATTTCCTTTCCAATTTTGCGCTAAGCTGACACCTGGCACTTCCTTTTTAGTTGAATACTTTTCAACACCCCGTAATTTCTTTGGGGTTTTGGACATGTGGAAGCCTAGTGCAAGTTTGGGCTCCCCTTTTGAATTAACCTTTGGAGAAGTGTTGTTAAGACACGTGGCTCCTTCCACTGCCCCCTCCATACTTAGTAATTTTTGGGATTTTTCCTGAACCATTTTTAGCCCAAGGACTTTAGATATTTGTTGTTTCTTCCCCTTCTTTTTTCTGATTCCTCTGCAGCATTGCCCCTTCTTGTTTGACCTTGCTATCTCATATTTTAGTTTTCCTGCAACTTGGAGAATGGATTTAAGACGTGGAAATGTCCCGACAAAGTCATTTTCTCCTACACATGATCCATCAGTCTCTTTTGGCCTCCGCCACTCCATGGTTGAGTCTTTTGTGACCAATTTGTAGGATTTGAATGAGTTTTCTTAGGTTCCTCTTATGCGGGGTCATGACTAATCCAATATTTGGCATGGGGGTGAAATATGGATAGCAATTTGGTGACTCACAGGGGTATTTTCCTGCTAGATGAAAATACCAATTACCTTGTTGTATCCATTGGGCATGGAGTCGAGAGAGACGGTCTGATACTGATTCCACTTTTTATTCACAAGCCCAGCTACCTGCACTCTCAATTTTCATAAGAAATCTCGAAATGAAGGTTTTTGAGAGTAGAAAATTGTTTTAACTCAGGGCTTCATCTGTCTCTCTGAATGGACTGCATAAGAGCCACAAAACAACACCACACTATATACAAAAATTAAAATCATACATGCTCCAAATGGAACATGCAGAGCATGCAAAGCACTTAGGAGAAAATTAATCTACACTATAGCAAGATAATGTGCACAAGCACTTAGAGGAAAGAGAAACTAAACTAATATGTACATGGTGAGACTTCCCTTTTAGTAGTAGTTCTTAAGATAGATCTCATTCACTATAATTTAACTCTTCGCCCTCCAATGTGGACAATTGGAAAGCATTTCTACTTTTTCACCTTGTGATCATATAGGGGCCACTCCAAATAGCGTCGAACTTGGAATGCCTCCTAGTTTTTCTCGATCAGCATCTCATTTCAAAACCAAGTCTCCTTCCTGGAAGGTCCTTTATTTTTCCTTCTTTTGAAATCATTTCTTGATTGAGGTTTGATTCTTTTCTATTGCTTGAAAAGTGTTCTCTAGTTTCTTCTAATTCTATCAACTCGCATACATGGCCTCCATTGGTCTAAATTCAGACATCTCTAGTTTCTTCACGAGCTCTAATGTTGGAAACTCAAGTGATATAGGCAACACTACCTCTTTCTCATAGACAAGCTTGAATGGAGAGCTACTTGTAGATCTCTTAGGTGTTATTCTATCAGCCCATAAGGCCATTTTGAGCTTTGTGTGCCAGGTCATCTAATTCTCATCAAGAGTTCTTCTGATGATCTTTAGCAAGTTCTTATTTGTGGATTCAGCCTGACCATTACCTTGAGGGTAATAGTTTGATGAAGTGCTCAAATAAGTCCCATTATTAATATCCAATCATGTGATCTTGGAACCTATAAATGCTAATGCATTGTCTGATATGATGGTGGTTGGCACTCTAAACTTGGTCACTATTCCTTCATAGAAATCTAGGATACTAGACTCATTGGCTTCCTTGAGTGCCATTGCCTCGGTCCACTTGGTGAAATAATCTGTCGTTGTCATTATCCATTTATGGCCTTGGTTGGAATTTAGATTGATGACTCCAATGAAGTCCAATCCCCATTGCATGAAAGGTTGGTCGACTGAAATTGGGTGCAATGGAAGTGCTATTAGCCTTTCCTTACCCATGAAGAATGCACAATTCCTACACCTTTTGATCCATGTGTAGTAGTCACTAAACACTCTAGGCCAATAATATCCTACTTTCATGATTTTGAGTGCTTTCACTCTTGGAGAAAAATGGTCTCCAGCTGCTTCAACATGGAATTCCTGTAGCACTCTCTCTACCTGATCTGTCCCAATGCATCTTAGAAAAATTCCATTGATGTCTCTTTTGAACAAGACACCATCAATCGAACATATGGGATGGCCTATAACCTGAAATGTCTCCTTTTTGTTTTACTCATCCCATGAGGACACAAGCTTGTTTTAAGGAAGTGCACCATGTCTTGGGTCCAACAAGGAGTAGGTACATCATCTCTCCCTTCTTTTTGATCATCTTGTAGAATAAAAACAACCTCCCTTTGCTGTTTGTTTCATTTTGTTGACCTGAGGCTAATTTCTCACACAAACCCTTCCCATAGACCATCTTGGTGACCTTGATCTCAATGTCATATTCCATGACACAAGTGATCCATCCTACACGTTTCTCATTTAGGTCCTTATTGAGAAGGAACTCTTTAACTCCTGTATGGGAGACCAATAGTTGGATTTTGTTGTTTGAAAATAAATGCTTAAACTTCTTCAATCCTTTGATCACCACCAGGACCTGCTTCTCAATGAAGGAGTACCTCACCTCATAATCTTCCAGACTCTGGCTAAAGAAAGTAATTGGTTATTCTACACTTTCTTTGTTTTGTTGAATCAAGATTGTGGAAATTGTGTCACTGCCACTAAAGCCATATAGTATGAAGTCTTTGGAAAAATTTCAATTCACAAGAGTTGGGGCTTGTGATATGGCTTCTTTGATAGCCTCGAAACTTGATTTTCCTTCAGCTTTCCACTTGAATGCTAAGCTCTTCTTCAACATCAACGTTATTGGCTTAACAAGGGAAGCAAAGTTTAGAACAAACTGCAGCGGACAAAATTTATTTTCCCCAAGAAGATATAAAGAGCCTTCTTATGACTTGGCAATGGCAATGCTATTATTGCGTGAACTCTCTCTAATTCAATTCCCAATCCTTATTTCGATACAATATGGCCTAGAATCTTGCCTTCATGGGCCAAGAATATACATTTCTTGGGGTTCAATGACACCCCAAAACTTCTGCACCTTTGGAACACCTGCCTTAGATGGAAAAGATGGTCTACTACATTTTTGGAAAACACTGTAATGTCATCCAGATAGATTAGTACTATTTTGTTGATCAATCCTTTGAATGCCATATCCATTTCCCTTTGAAAAGTGGCTCCGATGTTGGATAATCCAAATGGAATTTTCTTGTAGGCATAGGTGCCCCATTTAGTGGTGAAAGTTGTTTTGAATTGATCATATTGTTTCACCATGATCTGGTTGTACCCAAGTACCCATCTAGGAGGGAGAACCTTTCTAACCTAGACACTACTTGCAAGTTCTGCTCCATTGAAGGGAGTGGGTAGTTATCTTTGAGGGAGGCTCTGTTCAAATCTCTGAAGTCAACACACAACCTAATTTCTCCATTTTTCTTTCTGAGTGGGACCAAATTTGTAACCCAACTAGAGTGTTTGATTGGAAATATGATACTTTCCTCTATCAGATTGTTTATATCTTTCTTCATCAGAGGCTCAATATGTGGGTTGATTGGTCTCTACTTCTACCTGATGGGATGAGTAGTTGGATCTAGTTTTATTGTGTATTGTGCAAGATTTGGATTGAACCCTCTTAGGTCTTCATAACTCCAATCAAACACACCTAGAAATTCTTGGAAAATTTGTATAAATCCATACCTTTCTTGCTCGGTGGCCACTTTGCCAAATTGAAGTGTTTTTTCTCTCTCAACCGGGATTGACTATGAATCTTCTCCTTTGATCTGTATGTTAGCATTCTCTCTTCTAAACTGATCATTAGGATTGAAAATAGATTCCAATGTCACTAAGCCTTTGGGAAGTTTGTTTTTATGCAGCTATACTATCGGATTCCTGTACTGCTACTTGCTCTAGTCTTCTTTGGTTTCTAGCCAAGAACTCAGCTTCTTCTTGCAAAAATTTAATGATCTCGTTGATCATTTTTGAACACTTTCCAGCATGTGTTGTTATCTGGCACTATTGGCCTCACAACCACATGGATATGTGGCTATTCTCTATCCCTCTTGATGTTGTCAACCACATCAAATGTTGCTCCCCATCTGCTACAAGTCTATCAACAGCTTCATTCTCTTTCTTGGGTATGGACATAATACTGAAGGCCTCAAAATCCTCCATGAGATCCCATATCCTACTCTTGTAGTTCTTGAGCAGGTCATTTTTGACAGCATTAAGTCCTCTGACCTGATTGGCAACCAGTTCACTATCACCAAACACTTGCAAGTTCTTGATCCCTAGCTTCCTTGCCCAATGAAGACCTTGGACTAAAGCCTCATATTCAGCAGTATTATTTGAGCAAGCAAACTGGAATCTAAAGGCTGAATAATATCTCATACCTCTGGGGGACACAATCATGGCACCTCCTCTAGCTCCTTGTATTCTCCTTGAGCCATCAAAGAACAATTTCAATACCTCATTATCATCCTTGTATTTTGGCTTAATTAGATTAGGAAGAGGATGATTCTCTTCATCTAGGTAGTAGAAACCTAGCTTAGATTCTTCCATCTCTTTATAGGGGTCAAAAGCATGACTTTTGTTAGCCTAATCATCAAGATTCAAGTTTGGGATACATCCCACCTTGGTATTTGCTTGAAGTGCTTAGGAGGTCTTTTGATCAAAATCAAAAAAATTGGCATTGATTAGGCTAGGCACATAGGATTCAATATGATAATCAGCAATAGGTTTAGATATGATTGTGTCCTTTTCCCCATACCTTTTCCTAAAGAGCATATGTGGCCAATCATCAGACAGTTAGCCTCCAATTTTGGCGATTTGGTTAAGTCCCTGAGGAGAGTACAAAGTAAAATGTGGTGGTAAATCTATGACTGACACGTTTTGCAAAAAAGTCACTTTGGGTCAGGCATGCAAAGTGAGGCTCAGATCCTTGATTATTCCCACAATGGTCATTGTTGTCCCATCTAATTGGACCATTCCTCTAGAGATGAATTCTTATTGGAGACCCAACCGATCAGCTATTTGTTTGGGCCCGTAACTCATCGCCCTAAAATCAATCATACAATTGTGCACCAATTTGTCTCAAATAATTAATGAGACATAGAAGGGAGGGGGTCTCATGTTCTTACATTTTCATTCCTCATGGTTCCTCCCTAGTTGAGTTGTATTGGTAAGCACTCTCTCTTGTTGGTTAGGGGGGTGATTTGAACTTGACCAATTCATGGCAGTCCATGCAACAGATCCCTCTACCTGGAATGGCCAATGACTCCCATAGTGAAATGTTCACACTTTTCCTCTTCATTTTCTCAATAATATTGAATGAGCTATCCTTTTGTTGCCCCTTCCCAGACACATTTCTCTCTTGCACATGGGTTGTTACAACCGGTGCCTGACTAGGTTTGGGAGGTGGCTTGGATTGGTTCTACATATTTGGAGTTGTACTTGGAGCACCAAGACCTTGTGGAGTGATGGAAGATTGAGGGTCACCTAAGTTTAGTGGTTGGCCCTCTCTAATATTCCTCTTTTGGACCAGGTATTGGCAGCTACACCTTGAGAAGGGAACTAATTCATTCCACAGTAAGTCTTTGCTTTGTTTAGGTTTAATAGCATAGTCTCTCCTAGAGGTAAACTTTGTTGAGCTCCTTGTTTTTGATCTCCCTCTTGGTTAGCTTCTTGCTACACCATACTAGTTTGCACCATCAAATCTTGATTTATAGCACCATTAAAACATGTTGATTGGTTGTGTGGTTGACTACATGGAAAACACCAATCATATTCATGTGCCATATTGTTCTATGCAGGAACCAATGCCCTTGATGTTGAAGCTGTGTTTGGATCATATGACCTGAAAGGTCTAGCAGCTTGGGTATGTCCCTGGTTCTAGCTCTGATTTGCAGCCTGAGATGGTGACCTATTCTCATTGTGATCTTTGGGGTCTAGCTTAATATTGACCCTGAGACTGATTCTAAGACTGATATGGCCTAGAACTCTAAGCTTTTTGTCTTTTGATAGTTACTAGCTCATTCCCTAGGTTTTGAAGCTATTTCATGACTTCCTAGAGTTCCTTAGAGGTGTTAGATGATGAAGTGAGAGCTTCAGCTGAACTCTGACTCCTTGGGGTGGGTAAAGGAGCTAATGTAGGAATTTGGCTAGCATCTGGGTTTCCTAACTCAGGGTATAGAGGCATGGATGGCCTAGGAGTGATTTTACTAGCCTGAATCAAATGATTCTTAGCCCCTATGGAAAGCCTATAGGCTGCAGGTAATGTAGTGCCCCCATTGACTGAATCATTAGAGAAATATCATAATTTAAAGCCCTAAGAAATTTTAATAAGGCACCTCCATTAGTGGGATTTACTGTTGTTTGAATTCTATCCCAGGTCCACTGGAATATGAGGTTGAAGTCTATCAGCTACTTGTTTGGGGCTCTCTTGATTGTTGGTAGTTGTTCCAATAAAGACAAGTTATCACCTTTCTCTCCAAACTGGTTGTGAAGAGTTGTGCATAGCTAATTCCACTACGGATAGAGCCTCCTCAAGACTCTGAACCATCAGAAGCCTTCCTTTGAGTAAAGAGGTGAGTAGCTTGACTGTAATGTCTATCTCATGAACCTCGTGGATTGTACAGACATTTGCAATATCTTGGACATGATCACCAGGAGAAGTTTGATTTTCCCTATTGAAAAATGGGATACTCTTTAATGTTGTAATAGGAACTAGATTTTGTGCATTCAAGGTGAGTGGACTACTACCAGTGAAGTTAACATAAGGATTTTCTTGAGCCATCTTGAGGACCTTTGAGTGTTAGGAATTAATAGAATCTAATGTGGAATAATCCTCTCAGAATCGCAATAATAAGAAGTATGAATAGAATTACAGAAATTAAAAATGCACAACACGAAGACAATATTTAACGTGGCTCACCCAATGTGGGCTTCATCCACCAAGAAAACTTGCTTGATTTTATTACAAGCCAACAAGTATTCACAATTACAATAATCGGATCTTATTTGGAGTTACACTCAACAAACCCTCCCGAATTCACACTTGAATTCACACACACTATTCACCTTCACAAAACACACTTTGATATCTATCCTATTGTATGTTCATCTATTTATTAGTACATCAATAGGTAGTGAAGAGGCGGTTTTACAAAACAATGGAAAATAAAAAGCCTTGATGTTGAAATAACGGTTACCCATTACCCACGGGTTAATAAACCACCCATGAAAATTTACTTGGGGCTTCACCCCGAACCCCTTGACTTACTCAGATGGCGATTGGGACTGCCATTGGGAAGTATCCGAGTGTAACACATGGAAGGTGTACCAAACTCTAACATGAAAACAAACTCCACAAACATAACATGAGCACCCTCTTGATTAAATGAATGGTCGGGAGGGAGGAAGTATTGATAAAGCTTTGCTTGGTGGAGCTAGAGACCTCTAGGTTGTTCTTCCTCTTCTCCCTCTTTTTGGGGATAATTCTAGATAGAAAAACAGTCCCTCTTCTCTGGTTCTTGACCATTTTTTTATTCTTCTCATGAACCTGTTTGGACTGCCAAAACTAGTAGATTTGTTTCTTTTAGAGTCGCCAGATGTACAATTTTAAGGTTTCTTAAAATCTAGAATCACAGCAAGTGTACATCAATTCGTACTATAATAAAATGGGCACTTCTTAGTCCCCATAAGCATGCCAAAACTGTTAGTGTGAAATTATAGCACCCCCAAATGAGTTATGGATCTACTTTTCTAAGGTAGAATCATTTGGTGTGATTGCATAACATTGAACTTTCCCAAGGTGTGGGACCTTGCAAAAATGGAAAAGCTTCTACAGATTAAAGGTTGGTTCCTTATTCCTCTGTTCAAGTGCACACATGAGGATTTGTAGAGGATCTATTTCTATACCTAATCTAAAAATTTCCAAGGAGATAGGGGTAAAAGAGTATAAGAAACAAGAAATAACTAGACTACCAGGTGATGCACCAAAGGAATGATGAACACTTATTTTTCCAATAGACACAAACCAACAAAATGCATACCATAAACAAGCATAGATAGCTAGATTTGTAATGGGAGACCAAATGAAAGTAGAAGAGACAAGAAAGGATCTAAGATCGATCACAGATGTGTTTTATTGCTGTACATTCGTACAGTTCATTACAAAATAGCCAAAAGGAAAAAACGTATTACAATTTTAATGGAAGGCTTGAACCCCACAAATCCCTTTGTTATAAGGAGAAGGGAGCCTACAAAAAAAGAATGTCCAACCCTTTACAATGAATCATGCCCCTATATTTATAGATTCAAGCAGAGAGAAGAAAGAGAGAGAAAAGTGGGAAAAGCATGTCAAAGCTCAACCACTTTTGTTAATGCTTCTGATGAAATATGCCCCAGATCCGTATTTACTACATCAATCCTTAGTTTGGCACCTTGAAGAAAGAGGAAACGGTGAAACATATCAAATATGATCTGGTTGTTGAGGCAAGAAGATCCTGCATTAAAATCTGAAGATGTTTCCTCCATTTTCTTCACCTAACCTCCTCAAAATTAAAGTTTCAGGCCTCCATGGTGTGGGCGAAGCCGAGATCTTTCTAACGGTGTTAGATTCGCAATATTTTGAGCCCTGAGTCAAAAGATATGCCCCTTCAAAGTTTGTATCGGGTCCGTACAAATGGGTGGGAATTTTTTTAAAAATGGGTCCCCCTTTTGATATGGGACACATGGCAACCAGATTAGAGAAAAATTAGGATTACGAGATCGCAATTTATCATTTTTCCCTTTTGCACAAAAACACAAAACTAAAAAAACTCCCGCAGCCCCGAAGCTTCGCCTAGACACGTGGCTCCTTTTGGTTGGCTAGGGAATGTGCTTCCATCTTTATCTTTGTGCCTTTTGAACAAAAGGCAAATTTTCACTTTTTCCCCAACGCCCTAATTTGGATTTGACTCGAGACTCAAATGCTGACTTTTTCCTTGGGTAGAGTTGCGGGCCATTTTACAACTTTTACCCTTTTGAAACAACAAGGGGCAAAGAAACAAATTTTCCCCAATGGCCCACTTTTCCTGGGACACGCATGTGATACAGTCTGGCGCTTGTTTGAAAACCTTTTCTTTATTTAATCTTTGAATTAGCGCCATTAAGACACTTGGCAGCCTTCACCGACCTAGCTCATGCATTGACTATTCAACCGATTCTTCCCCTTTTGATATAACACATGGAGGCACCACGCTTTCTTGAAAACTTGGCCCAAATTTTTCCTTGGAGGAGCATCAAGTTAACACTTGTCAACCTCTCCGATCTATGGAATTTTCAATCGTCCCTCTTACTTTTTGGACTTTGGGCTACATGGTGAGCTCGCGCTCATTTGGGTCTCCACCTTTAGACCAACTTTTGGAGATGCGCCATGCTGACAATTTTCATTCTCCACTTACACTTTTATACTTAGCCAATTTTGAGGCTTGCCTTGTTTGCCCTTTTGACTCTATTTTGACCATTTACTATGTGGAGGGTTAGCGCAAGTTTGACTCTCTACCCTGGATTTCCTTTCCGGTTTTATGCCAAGCTAACACCTAGCACTTCCTTTTTGGTGGAAGACTTTTCAATGCCCCACAATCTCTTTGAGGTTTTGGACGCGTTGAAGCCTGGCACAAGTTTGGCCTCACCATTTTGGATTCACCTTTGGAGAAGCGTTGTTAAGACACGTGGCTCCTTCCGCTACCCCCTCCATACTTAGTCATTTTTGGGATTTTTCTTGAACCGTTTTGAGCCTTAGGACTTCGGATCTTTTCCATTTCTTCCCCTTCTATTTTCTAATTCCTCTATGGAATCACCCCTTCTTGTCTGACCTTGTTATCTCATAGTTGAGTCTGCCTACAACTTGGAGAATGAATTTAAGACATGGAAATGGCCCGACAGAGTCATTTTCTTCTACACATGATCCATTAGTCTCTTTCGGCCTCTTCCACCGCATGGGTGAGTCCTTCATGCGACCAATTTGTAGGATTTGATTGAATTTTCTCGAGGTTCCTCTTATGCGGGGTCGTGAGTGATCCAATATTTGGCATGGGGGTGAAATATGGATAATAGAACCTATAGAAGAAATGGTATACCCATTCAAAGATAATGATGAGCCACCTAAGGAGGTTGACCTTACTCTTCCCCCTGATCCTACATGGATGGAAGATGCTTCTAAAATTCTTGTTGAAGAAATTATATGTGTCAATATTGACTCGAGAAGATGAGCATAGAAAGATAAATCTGGGAGCTTCACTCTTAGGCCAAGAACATAAGGTTTTTGTATCATTATTAAGAAAGTATGTAGATATGCCCGGTTTAGACCCAGAATTGGTCGTGCACAACCTTGTTGTACACCCAGATGCTAAACCTATCAAGCAAAAGTTGAGAAAGATGCACCCCAAGGTTGCACTACTTGTCAAAGAGGAACTTGAAAAGTTATTAGTTGTTGATTTTATTAAACCCATTGACTATTTGGATTGGATATCTAATATAGTCCAGTTCAAAAGAAAACTGGTAGGTATAAGAATCTGCACCGACTTCCATGACATCAATAAAGCATGTCCCAAAGATGATTTCCCTTTACCAAACATCGATATGATCATTGATTCCACCATTGGTTATGAAATGTTGTCCTTAATGGATGGTTTTTCAAGTTATAACCAAATTAGGATTGCAGAGGAGGATCAGCATAAGATAACTTTCATCACCCCTTGGGGGAAATTTTTTTACAAGGTCATGCCTTTCGGGCTTAAGAATGTCAGAGCTACCTATCAACATGTTATGATGGTCATTTTCCATGACATGATAAATGACATCATGGAAGATTACATTGATGATATCTTAGCAAAATCCAAAACCAGAGGAGAGAACCCTGAAGTGTTAAGACATATTTTCTAGCATCTCCGAGATTACAAAGTTTGTTTGAACCCTAGGAAGTGTGTCTTTGGATTTTTTCAGGAAAGCTCCTAGGTTTCATCATTTCACTAGAGAGGAATAGAGGTGGATCCTATAAAATTTACAACTATCACAAAAATTCCTCCACCTACAAATCTCAAACAACTAAGAAGTTTACAAGGAAAAATTTAGGCAATCCGTCATTTTATTTCATAGCTTGTGGATAAGTGTCATCCATTTACACATCTTCTCAAGAAGGATGTTACGTTCAACTGGGGATCAAATTTTTAAAAATCATTTGAATTTCTCAAACAATATCTTGTCAACCCACCTGTTCTCATGTCATCTACCCCAGGAAAACCTCTCATGCTATATATTTCAGCCACCCAATTCACAACTAGTGCACTACTTTCCCAATATGACCTTGACCATAGAGAAAGGGTGGTTTATTACCTCGTCACACCTTGATTTCCTATGAGTTGAATTACCCACAAATTTAAAAGGCCTTCTTAGTATTCATCTTTACCTTTTAGAAGCTAAGTCATTACCTCCTTAACAAAAAAACCAAGCTGATATCCAAATTTGACCCCCTCAAATACCTTTTATCCAAACCTACCCTTACGGGACGAATGACTAATTGGATCATTCTCCTTAGTGAATTTTATATTGATTTTGTTAAAGATAAATTGTTGAAAGGACAGGTATTGGCGAATCAATTAGTAAAAGCTCCCCTACCAGGAATGTAACCATTGTTTCTGGATCTTCTAGATGCATCCATGATGTATATTGAAGAATTCGTCGAATGGCAAGTCCACTTTGATTGATCATTCACATTTCATGGATTAGGAGTAGGAGTGGTGCTCATCACTCCCATAGGTGAGGTTATTCCAAGAGCATTCTGTTTGGGATTCCCTTGCACTAATAACATTGTAGAATATGAGGCACTCATCACTGGCCTTAAGTTAGCTATCACTTGGAATATCCAACAGCTATGAGTCATTGAAGACTCTCAACTAATTATTCAACAAGTTAATGATGAATATAAGGTTAAAGATGAAAAGCTTATTCCATACAAGAAATTGGTCAAAACCTTGAAATAATATTTTGTACAAATTATCTTCGAGAAAAACCAAGGTCACACAATAGGTCAGAAGATGTTATGGCTACAATTGGGTCTCTCTTACGCATTCCACCCCAAGAAAACAAAATACTTTCTTTGTGGAGTATTTATGAGTACACGCATATGATATGTCAGAGTCATGTTTGGCATGTGAAATTGTTAGTCCCTTCTCCCCTTGGTATGACCCTATATTTAGATACCTACGAGATGGCACGTTTCCCCAAACATTACCCATACTAAGAAGAAATCCCTTATCCTTCATATATCCCATTACACCCTCCTAAGAGGCACCCTCTATCATCGTGGATATAACGGGAATCTGCTACATTGTTTGGACGTTATTGAGTCAGTCCATGCTATTAAATAAGTACATGGAGGAATTTGTGGAGCACATACTAGTGGTATGGTTTTGGCTAAGAAACTCTTAAGAGTAGGCTATTATTGGCCTACCATAGAAGCATACTGTTGTAACTTTGTCAATAAGTGTGTATTGTGCCAAACATATGGCAACTTGATACATGCACCAACACATGCTTTACAACCCATTGCAACACCTTGGTTGTTTTCTAAATGGGGCTGGATCTCATATGGAAGCTCCATCCTTCTTCTTCAGATGGCCATACCCACATTATTACCACCATTGAATATTTTACTAAATGGGTAGAGGTTGTACCTCTCACTTATGTCATTGGTGTGCAAATCTCCAAATTCATCATGAATCACCTCATTTTTCGTTACGGTATCCCCTCTACCATTGTCATAGATAATGGTAAGTCATTCAAGAACAAAATAGTTAAGACATTATGCCAACGCTTCCATATTTAGCTCAAGTGGTCTACCCCTATTACCCCCAAGGTAATGGACAAGCTGAGGCCACCAATAAAACTCTTGTATGAATCATGGAGAAAATGGTAAGTAATATTGGTCGTAATTGGCACTTATAGATACATCCCGCCCTCTAGGCCTATCGAACCTCCATCCGTAATCCTACTAGTCCGACCCCATATTCCTTATTTTGTAAGCCTTTGAATCCATCATATCCTTGGAAGTGGAGCTTCTCTCCTTGAGAATATCTCACTGGAATTATCTTGATAAAGATGAAGACTATAGAGTTTCTCAACTGGCAGAGTTATCGATGTTGGCCGAGAATTGTATGAGAGCGCTCAATGACCTGAAATTTTATCAGAACTGAGTGTCAAGAGGATATAATAAATGGATAATTGATCATGAATTTGATGTAGGTGATCTAGCTCTAAAATAAAACTAGAGAAACACTGTTAAGGAAAGAGAAAAGAAAGGAACATTTGAGGCTAATTGGTTAGGGCCCTACGTGGTGGTTGCTAAATATGGATCAGAAGCATATAAAATTACATATTCATATGGTGAATAGCTTCTAGAACCCATGAACGCCATGCACCTGAAATAGTTCTACGCTTAAGCATGGGTGGTATCTCAAAAAAGAACTAAAAATTAAAAAACAAATATAAAAACAAAAAAAAAATCAAAAAAATCAAGAAAATAATGAAGAAAAATAGGGTGTCCAAGTGTGAAAACCACGCAATTGTACCACATTGGGAAGGTCCTTGGGTCAAGACCGGTTTCGGCACTTAAGGAGGATTTATTTGTTCACAAGCTACATTTAGATCTAGACGGGTGACTCTCACTTCTATTTATGATTGGTTTCCCTTTTTAGGTTTAGGTACCCTACTGAATCTATCTTGCAAATTCATGATCGGCACATTTGTTCTTACATCTATGTGGAGGAGTTTCCTTTGTGTATCCCTACCTAAAAATGGGGCTACCTTCACATTTCACCTTCTTGAACATACATATGTGGCATTCCACATTTTTTATATTCCCACATCACACTGGGGGCATCCATGCTTCTTTGTCACTGTACATTGCTTTCACAACAGGACCTTAGAAAATACAAAAACATTCAAAAAAGATATACAAAAATAAAAATCCCCCTTCTAGGGACACAACTACACAAACATTGTAACATTATCTTAAGAAAACCCCAAAAACAATGTGAACAGTAGCCTTGAAAAATTGTCTTTCAGATGACACCAAAAACAATAGAAAATATATCAATGTTGTACCATAGAAAATAAGAAATAATTTTTCTTATGTTTGGAGGTATTTTTGTAAAGTGTTGATTGTTTTTATTTCCATGTGGTATGTATTAAGTTTGATTCACTTACCTAGGTTAAGTTTTACTTAGCTAAATGCATTAGATCCATCTTACATATTTTTGAATATTTGTAGTATATTGTTAGGCTGTGATTTTAAACTAATTGTACATATGGTTGTCATCGTAAAACATCATCAACACACACTCTCATGTATCACATCTATCGTCTATAATTCATCACATATAAGATCATCTACTACATCATATATACAAAAATTCTAAGTGCTACATCAAGCATGTATGCTAATCTAATCATCGCATATTGTATCATCATTGAGGTAAGAGGGATTGCACATGATCACAAATCTATCCCCCCTACACTAATATTATCGGTACCATCTTGTATGCTAAACTACAAAATATCTCATGTACAAAATGTATGATATCATCTAACCATCCTTGGGCACTATTTTCCACCTAGCGCTCATTTCTTCACCTTGGGGTATTTTTAAATATTTTTAGGAACTTCTTTTCATCCTATTTTTCTTTTATTCTACCTATTGCCATGGTTGTTTTTTAAATCTTAATTATTTTGGCTTGTCCTTCTCGTTGGGAATTTTATTGCCACCGATGCCCGTTCTCTTCACCTTGGGGAATTTTCATGTGCTTTTAGGTGATCTTCCATTTCCTAAATTATTTTGACTGGTCAAAAATCTAAAAACTATAAAACCATTCAAAAAGCCAAAAAAATTTAAAAATTCAAAAATTGACAAACAAAAATTGGTCAAACAACTCATTTGCAGCTGAAATATATGTCTCTCACATGGCACTCATCTTATATTGTGCTGACATTTTCACATGTTTTGAAACAACGACTCGCAGATCACCTAACTCTATAATCCTTTACAAAAGCTATGTTACTTACTTTGTATGTATGCTAGGGCACTATTAGTTGCCTGGTATTGTTTTTTTCATGCACATTGCCTTTCCATTTGACCTAAGTGTCCTCCATACTTTCCCTTACATGTAAAATTTGATTGGGGCATCATTCCTACCTGTGTCATTTATAACAAACATTTGGTACTAAATCTCGATAACAAATTACTTGTACAAATTCCTTAAATGTTATTTATTTGAGTGTGTCATTGTACTTATTTCCCTGTTAGATGAGTTTTTTTGCTTCTTGTATTTCATTGCATTCATGTATGTTGCATGGAGTTGGCTATTTTTAATAATGGATGGTTGTTTGTATTTTGGCTTTCTATGTCATTTTATGTTTCTATCGCATGCTCATATTTTAATAAGGACCGATGATGAAGATTACTAGCAATATGATGAATAGAATTGTTTATATAGCAATGCCTTGTGGATAGCTCAAAATCCCTTTTTCTTGTTATTTTCTCTTCTATCTCCCCTTTCTTGACACTTTTCTTTCTTCTGTTCTCTTTTCAATTGTCAATCGATTTCCTCCATCACCCCATCGACACTCGAGGGGGCCTCCTTCATCCTACTAATTTTTCTTCTACTCCTTCAAAATGTTCTACTTGTTAATGTTTGTCTACTTTATTTAAAGTGACATCGTGCATGTCACCTCAAAGAGGGGGAAATGGCGACACATATAGCTTGGTCTACATGATCTTATTACTAAGATCATATGAACTATCATGGTCTTGTGCTAATTTACTACACTACGCTAGTAAAATACCCTTTCTAAACCTCCTAAACCATGTTAATCCCTCTCTAACCAGCTTCTATAAGCTTTTTTCCCTTTAATTAACCTTGTTTAGGTTAATTAACCCTCTTATTGACTTTCTAAACAAATATCTTACCTTTCCAAATAACCACTTAGCTTCCTAAAATCCTATTCACACCTCCAAATATGTTTTTCTAAAAATAAACTTTTTGACTCCTTTTTAGTCCCACATGCATCCAAAACATCCTTTTCTCAAATAAAAAAACTACAAATAGATGTATACCCCTCCCACCTTTTCCTAAGAACTCTCTCTCTCTCTCTCTCTCTCTCTCTCTCTCTCTCTCTCTCTCTCTCTCTCTCTCTCTCTCTCACACACACACACACACACACACACACACCTTCTGATTTAGGTCATGCTTAGGTCTTTTAGAGTCATTTCATAGTTTATTTGAGCTATTTATTTGTTATTTGCTAATCCTTTCAAATATTTAGGTAAATGGGAGAAGCCATTAATGGTGAGCTTCCATTCTTAATCTTTTGAAACATCAATAAACACAAAACTAATTGCTAGAGATTTAATAGGTTCACTTATAGATAGCTTTCGGGAGTAGAGAACTAATATAGTCATGTTTAGAGGTTGATTGTTTGTTTCAAGCTTTATATATATGCATGCAAATATTTAGCTCTTGTTTATCTCTAATCGGATGGTCATTTGATTTGTTTGTTCCAAAGCTTTTGGGGTTTCTGTAGAAGTTCTTACCCCATTTTCATGATTTTGCACAATTTTCATTGCACACATATGGTAGGGAGGAAAAACTTACTTTATCTCTAGAATTTCCCTTTTTGGAGTAAGCACATCAATTGGAGGCTATGGAAATTGATCCTATGATGGTAAATTTTGCTGAAATAATGGAATTGGAAGAAATTAGGAACAAAGCTATGAAGACTATGGAGTTGCATCAAGCTCAAACAAACAATACTTTTGATAAGAAAGAATTTCCTAGATATTTTAAAGAAGGAGATTTGGTCCTCGAGTGGGACACACATAAGGCCAAGCCAGGAATTCCCATAAAATTTGACGCTTTCTGGGGCGGGCTATACATAATTACAAGTTGTAAAGAGGTAAATTTATTTTTCCTATCTAGACTCAATGGAGAAGCACTACCCATTCTAGTGAATGGGATATATCTCAAGACCTATTTTTAAGAAGGCTTCAACTTGTACATTATTAGTCTAGGTTTATTTCCTCCAAGTTCTTCGCACACTATTTATTTTGCTTTGTTTGGTTTTTTTAATTTGTTTGTGTTTTGTTTTGAATGTTTTTAGGTCAAGGAATCATGTGCCCAATGGATTGCTTCAGGTTATTGGATTAATTCTTAATAGGAAAGCATCCTTAAGAGGTTGTCAAAAATGTTAACTTTACAAGTTACCCTTACAAGGAGGCTTTTAAAAAAATTCTTGCAATTGTATACCTTTCCCATTCCTTTGTTTTTTTAGGAAATTCGTTTCAAAAATTGACTTAGTATCATTTTCACCGAATTTCAAACTTTGAAATTCAGCATGTATTTTGCATGTAAAATCAATGTTGAGTTCCGAAACCTGAAGTCCAATCTAATCAGATTTCATAACCGAAATTTGTAACTGTAAGTACGTTTAGCATGTAGTTTTCCACCTGATTTTTGAATTCTGACTCTGTGCCAACACTTCATATTTTAGAGTCTGAAGTGCAATTTATATGCAAGTTGCATTCCACTTCCCAAAACCCAAAACCCAATCCCTTTACCATTTCAAAATTTTGAACTTTGGAGTCCGAAGTGCAGTCTACAAGTAGCCTGCATGTCAACCTCTGAATTTCAATTTCTGATGGCAATAAATTCCCAACTACCGACATGTGTCACACATGCGCAATTAATTTTTCACTTTCCTATAAATATGAAATATTTACTTGCCATTTTTTATCAGAAGAATCACTACTCTGACACGCTGACATACCTCTATATCCTGACCATACGCCAAGACAATTTTTGGAGCATTATTTTCATATTTTCTCATCATTTCGGATAAGTTTACAAGTTTTATTTTTATTTTCATTTTTGGGACTCTTGTTCTGTTATTTTTACTTCTTTATTGTTTTCCATCTTTCTTATAGATACATTCTCCTTTAGGTTTTTTTGAAGTTTAAACCATGGCCTCTCTTTGCTTGTTGTTTTTATTGTTTTTTAAGTATGAACTTCAAAATAATCCATGAACAAGGAATAAGGTTGCATATCGGGAGAGAAGTGCATTTCGGAGGACAAGGACATTTCACAAGATTTTGGGTTCTTGGCTTTCGGAGTTTCAGGATTTCCTCGCATGTGTAAAACTTTGATTTTGGGGTTTTTCAAGATTTTCATAATTTGGAACTTCAACACTCTGGAACTTTTAATTCAGAATCGACAATTTTGGATTTTGGCACTTCAGAGGTTCTAATTTCAAAACTTTTGATTTCAAAGTTTTGGGGTTTATTTTATCGGAGTTTTAAATCCGTTTGACAAGGTTCAAGTTCCAATTTCGAAACTTCAGAATTCGTTGTTTCAGAAGTTTTGGATTGAATTTATAGAATTGTTTTGCAAGGTTACACTTCCACCCCGACTTCTAATTTTCTATTTTTTTCAGTGGTTCGGATGCCTAGATCTTCATCTAAGAGGAAGGAAAAAATGAAGTATATTTTTCTATGGATGGAACCCCATACGATCATTCCACCTGATGTTGATAATATCAGGGATATAGACTTAGGACATATTAATATGCCCAAATTCTAGGAAAGACTTAAGGCTCCAAATAAGAAACCATGGATGCAAGAAATTTTTACAGAAAACTTTCCCTTACTGCCACATTTACCCAATCCATGAAATGTCTAAATTTCACGTTTGTTGTCGCATCACATTTTGATAAACACTCACGTACAATAGAGGATGAGGATTGCATAGTGGTGGTAAAGTTGGATAGTGATTTCTTTGATATCCTATTGAAACTCCCTAATGTCGAATCATATGCCACTATTTCCCCAGAGTCTGATCTCGAGCACTAAGTTGTTGAAAATGATACTTGCACGAGGGTCATCAGCAAAAGTTATTTGGATAAAACTTAAAGTTCACTATCTAGATTCTCAAAGATGATTCCTCTATTAGAATTCATTCAAGAACTAAATGATATCATTACAATACTAAGCAGAGTTACGGGTCTTCCTTCTTCTAGGGAGTTTCAAGAGTGGATGTACCTTTATATTGCCACTATCAAGAGAAACAAAGACCTCATTCGATAGGATGCATGCAAAAGAAATTTTATCTTATTTCAATCATCTGATGTTCTAACCTCTAGATATTTCTTCATGACCTCTTGCCTTGTGTACGTAATGACAAGCATGACACATTTTCCAAGTTTAACTCCAAAGGGATCTAGGAATGGAGTTCATATATATGATTATTGTTCCCAACTCATAATGGCAGAGGGTCTTAAGCACTTTTGGAGAGTAAATGACATTTTCTTTGTAGTTCTCTTGTATTTCTTTGATAATAATTTATATAACTAAATAATTTCAAATGAAGCTTGCAAGGAAGTAAGGGAATGGGGAGATATCTATTTACAATTTCTAATGTTCACATACATCAGGATGCCTGAATTCATAGGTGATCCTATCAAGATACTGAGATGCCCAATGGATAAGTGGGTTTTAATGTAATTGGTTTGTTAGTTGCTAAATTACCACAACATTCAACATGAACTACATAAAGAAGGATCCCAAGTTCCAATAAATATAGGTAGATACATGTGCACTTCTACATAAAAAGATAAAAATGTTGAGGGAGAGATGTCATGGCTGATTTTGAAGGCATTTCACCCGCTCACTAATTTTGACTACGAGGACAAGTTTGGCAAAACATAGTCAGCTAGTGTTCACGAACCTCAACTAGAGGATATTTGCATCCATTGTCGAGATGAGAATATAGCAAGGGAAAGATAATTTAAAAGGTTAACCCTTAAAGAGGTCACCCAATATGGAATTGTGATCGCCCCCGAAGGCCTACAAGATGACAACTAGGTTTTAGATCCTTCTTATGATCAAAATAATGTCATGAATCAGCCTTTACCTTGGATTTATTGGTCAGTTGAGGAATGTAGAAACACAAAGGAAATGGTGGGTACCATTCTATATTGAACCTACCAATGGCTGATAAATTTTGAAATCACACCCAAAGCTTCAAAAATAACCTACCACAGAACTTATTCAAGCACAATCATCAGTGGGCCATACCACTCCATCTAGAGGAAAGAAGTCAACTCCCAAACCTGTTTAAAGGCCCCATAAGATTTCTTTTGTGATTGGAGGTTCAAGATATTATTCTAAAGTTTTTACAATGGGAGCTACATCTCCCAAATTACAATCTATTAAGGTTATTGACCTAAGTGTTTCCCCTAATGTCACTCAAGTGTCGCAACACCCACATCTCCACATCTTCCATCTTCTCCATTCCCAATTTTTTTCCCTCCACCTCTCACCCTTCCTCTAACCATGTCCTACATTTCCTCTATTCCCATTTCTCTTACATCTCTCACCTCTTCTCCCTCTACGGCTCAAGTTTTCTCCTCCCTTCTAGTTATTTCAACTGGATATATTTTGGGAATAGGCTATCCATTAGGAACCCCTCTTCCCTAAAAATCTCTCCCCTTTTCCACTTCTATCTCACTCACACCTCACGCCATTGTTTCCACTCTGCACTCCATTATTACTACATCATTGCCACTTTTACTAACTACAACTAGTGCCCTAGTTTTACCAATTCTACAATCTACTACCATAACAATGCCCATGTTTTCTTTAGAATATTTTTCTTCTAGTCCCTGCATGGTTAGACAGGAAAACACCAAAATAGAAGAAATTTTTTCCCATCATTTGTGTTATTGACCTCAACGTTCTAGATCTACCACCCAAAGACAAGCCAAGAGACCAAGAGTTATTTCTAACTTATCACTTGATCAAACAGGAGAAATATTTGTCGATATAGCCACTCCAACTACGGGTGGAAAAAGGAAACAATCATAGTAGTGGACTACACTATTTTTAGGTTTGCTCTTGGAAAATCTACCCATGAAGGAGCAAAACAATATGTTCAAGCAACCTTGGGTAACTTGCTAGATAAGTTTGATAAGGATAAGTAACCATCGATGAGCTTAAGGGTAAGGTTGAATAGTTAACTCCTCTTTTGACTAACATAACACATGACGTACGCACTACAACTCTTGTTATTCCTCTAAGCTTTGAGGATACATATTTCTCCATGTTAGAATATATAGAACAAAAGGGATGAGAAGTGGGGGTTTGGATAAAAATTTAATCCATAAAGGGACACAAAGTATAAAATATGCTTTCAATCTGCAAAATGAGTTATATTTAGAAAAATTATTTTTTTCTAAAATGATTAAACTCCTCACTTAGGATATTGATAACTTAGAACTTAATCTTGAGACCTCAAGAAGAATTGCACTATATGAAATCATATGTGCTCTTGAAGGAAGGGTTATTGATGTTGTTATGAAACCATTTAAATTCAATGAAGCAATGAAGTTGAATTCAAATATTTCAAGAAGCTCTGGAAATTTTGGAGAAAAGAATGATCAATGTAGGTGATGGCTTAAATGATATCATTTAGGAATTTGATAGGATTATGTATAAGTTTCTAAAAAAATTATTGATACACTTCCAGATGAGTAGATTGTTGCTCATTTCAAGAACATGGTAAACCATGATAACAACTTTGCTAAATATTTTGGTCTTGATTTCATTCATCGATTAGTATCATACCATAACTTCTTGAGAAATCTTAAGGAGGTCATGAACAAGGCTATATCATTTCCTGAGAAATTGGCCAGAGAAACCGAGCCAGTGGATGTCTTGAATTGTTATGGATGTGGACCTAATTATGAAGAGGTTCAAGGAATTGTCAAGAGTTTTCTCAATTTTAGGCACAAGTTAGTGAAGAAGAAAAGAAGGAAAAATCAGATCAAGAAAAGGGTGGCCCCAGTCCTAGCTAGGCATGACAAGCCATTTTCAAACAGTCTCCAAGATGTGGAACTGATGGAAGCTGCAAGGTTGACTCAATGAAACCTACACCACCATTTTTTATATTTTCATGGGAGAATGTTCACTAAGCATAAATTCATTTTATTTTTTGTATGTAGTAGTTAAGAGCACATATATAATCACTCAATCCTCTTAGTCTATAAATACAAGAATGCATCATGTTTACTTTCAAATTTTAGATCTTATTTATAAGGAGGCTCTGTCATTTTGGAGAGCCAAGAAATAATCTTTAGCCTCAATATATTCAGAACAATATTTTACCTTTGAATATTTAATATATTATGCATTTAAATCATCCATTGAATACTTGTAGATGTTTTAGTTCCTTGCATGTAATGTTTATTAGATTGCTTTCATATTAGTAATCTTTCTTAATTAACTTGCAAGTTGTGGTATATGGTCTTTAATATTTCAGTTGTGGAAAATATCAAGTCCCTTATGTTATTTTAAGTTCATATTCTTTAAAAGTAGTTATAGAGAAGATTGTAAGGATTTTTTCAAGTTATTTAGAGTTCTATGATAATACTTTGTGTATGTGAGATAGATCTACTTGTTCCTAAGACTTTGGTGCGTCACCTATTTTCTACACATTTCAGCTTATATCGTATATCCCTTTACCCTAAGAACGGATAAGATTAGCTTTTCTTTAAGTTTGGTAGTTTTGTACCTTGATCTTACATCGATGCACATACTTTAGTATGAATATGACCTTCTCTAGAGGTTCATCCCAAGGAGCTAAGGTCCCATGCCTTGGGGATGTTCCCATCTTGCACTGGATCGCTTAACGATTCAACAGGTGTGTGATCCAAGTGATAATAGTTATGTGACCAAATTAAAGGAAAAGGCTCTAAGCATTAGCTATCACCACCTAAGATAACATCCATCAAGTATATAAGATCATCATTGCATCCATCTCACTATCACAAGGGAAAAGGGATGGTTTTCTACATCACACTCATAGGAGGGAAGTTCATTTTATTCCATGCACACATCTATTGCATATTTTTACTTCTAGATACTTTTCTTGCTATCAAGCACGACACGCACAAAATCCACCTAGGGCATGATTTTGCACACACAAACATAGAACTACATTAGATCATAGATATAATGCATGTAAGATCACCGATATAATGCACGTAAGATCACCATTATGAAATTTGCGGACGAGTCTAACCCCTCATTCTACATCTTTCTTTTTAGGATTTCATGTTCTCTTGAGGGGTTTTCAAGTGATATTTTCATTGCAGATTATTGGTGACATATACGGGAGTTATGCAATCTACTAGCAAATACAACGAGGGCTTCAAATCAACTAGTGACCCTGTGAAATTTATTTTTAGACCTTCTGCGCAAACCATGGTGCCCAAGAAGAGATCCTAACACCTAGGTGCCCCAATAATAGTCTACACACCCCGGTCCCCGATCCTCCCTGCACTTTACACAATATTTTGGGCTCGGTTGTGGCATCCTGTACTTCTATTTTGTCAATCTTCCACTTCTGCATAGCTCTTATTATATTTGTGAAATCAGCTAGGTACATTATCCCTTCTCTTGCACCTAGGGTTTCATACTTTTCTACCTTATTTATTATGTCATATCTATAATTCATTTCTATATTACTGAACTATTACTTTGCAATTAGGGTTTTAACATTAAGTTATTTTTTGTTAAATCACTTGATGTATCCATGCCATATGTTACTAGGAGGCCTTGGAAATATGATAGAAAGGTTACATATGATGGAGGGAAGAATACTTATACTTTTTAGAAGGATGGTGTGAAGATGGTCTTGTTGTCATTCAAGGAAGAAGAGAAGAGTGAGGACTAGTTGGCTACAAAAGATTTTGTTGTAGAAATGGAAGAAGTTGGTTTATATTATGCATTGATAAAAAATAAGGTGGAAATAGAGGTTTTTGATCAAACCATTGTGAAAATATAGGTACTAAAATAATATACATTTTTCATACCAAATGATATATCAAATGGGTTACCTTCTAAATCAAGCAACTAATAGGATGAGCCCAACATAGAGCTTGGAGTTGAATATGTAAGTGAAAAATCTAGTGAAGAAAGTGTTAATGAGAGAAAACATGTTTTCTGTGTAACTCAAAGCACTATTGAATTCCAAAAGGATGGAGGTGAAGAATGTGTGTGAATATTAGAGAATTAAATAGATTCATAATTAAATATTTGTTCCCAATGCTCAGATTGGATGATATGATGTATGTGGTTGCGGGAGCATGATATTTTAGTAATATTGACATGTGGAATGGGTATTACTATATACAAATATGTGAATGGGTTGAATGGAAAATGGATTTCAAAATAAGATATGGGTTATACAAGTGGACGGTGATGCCATTCGGGTTATCTAATGCACCTAGTACATTCATGAGGTTGATAAACAAAGTGTTACAAGAATACAATCGTAAGTTTATGGTTGTTTATTTTGATATTCAAGAAGATCTTGAAAAAACACTGCTACATTTTAAACTAGTGTTTGAATTTATATGAAAACTTAAAGAACTGTAAATTTCTTTAGAAAATTATAGGTTTTGGGGTTTCTCATCTTAGAGGATGGGGTGAAGATGGATGAGGAAAAAGTGAAGGCAATTTTAGAATGGACTATTCCATGGAATGTGACAAAGCTTCACGGTTTTGATGTCTTGGAAACTTTTTATAGGAATTTCACAAGGAATTTTAGTAGGATTCCCACACCCATAATAGAGTACATGAGAGGAAAACAATTTGTATTTAAAAATGTAGCAAGAGATAGTTTGAATTGTTAAAGAAGAAAGTTTCAGAGGCACCTATTTTGGAATTGCTATATTTTAGCAAGGTATTTGAGATTGATTTTGATGCTTCATGTGTTGGGATTGGACTTATACTCAGGCAAGAAGGATGGCATGTAGGATTCTTTAGTGAAATAATGAATGAGGTTAGGAGGAAATATTCTACTTAGGATATGTACTTTTATGTTATTGTTCAAATATTAAGGCATTGGAGACATTGCTTGGTATCTTAGGTATTTTTACTCTTTACTAACCACGAAGCATTGAGGTATGTAAACACACATAAGAAACTAAATATTAGGAATGAAAAGTTTTATAATTTTTTTGAGAGTATAATTTTGTCTTAAAGTATAAATCAGGTAACCATAATCAAGTTATTGATGCTTTGAGTAGGCGTGTAGCACTATTGATAACAATGGAAAATGAAGTAGTAGCCTGGTTTGAGGTAGTTAAGGAATTGTATAAAAGTGATCCATATTTTGGTGATGTTGTGAGAGAATGTATTTATGTTCTTCTAGGATATTGGTTCTTCTAATTATTTGATGCATGATGGTTATTTATTCAATGAAAAACAATTTTGCATCCCTGTTGGTTTAATGAGAGAAAATATTATATGAGAATTGCATGGTGGGGCTTTGAATGAACACTTTGGTATAAATCATATAACTGCTCTTGTGGTAGAGAAATATTATTGGATGAAGGTAGAGAGGGACATAAGTAGGTTCATATCAAGGTGTAAATTGTGCCAAATGGATAAGGGTCATGTACAAAATATTGGGATGTACATGTCATTACCTATCACTACAAGGCCATGGATTGATTTGAGTATGGATTTCAGATTAGGACTTCCTAAAAACTTTGAGGAAATTATTTTATCTTTTTATGGTAGATATATTCTCTAAAACATCTCGTTTCATTATATGTAAGACAACTAATCACGCTTCTAGAGTTACGATTTATTTTTCAGAAGTGGTTAGGTTATATAGAGTTTCTAGAATGATAACTTCATATCGGGACACAAATTTATTGAGTCAATTTTGGAAGACTCTATGGAGGGAGATGGGTACAAAATATAGTCCAGAAGTGCATATCACCTCTAGAATGATGGGAAAACAAAAGTATTAGATAGGAGCTTGGGCAATCTTCTATGATGCATAGTTGTAGAAAATATGAAATAATAGGATTTTTCTTTACCACGGGCTGAGTTTTCATATAATAGCTCGATAAATAGGTCAAATAGGAAATCTCTTTTACATATTTTATATTGTAGGAACTCCAAGGGAATGTTAGATCTGATTCTACTTCCTAGTGAAGATAAAACTAGTGATGGTGCATAAGAATTTGCAAAGCACAAACTACAATTGTAGGAAGAAGTGACGGAATAGATGAAAGATAGTAACACAAAGTATAAAGTGGCTATAGATACAAGTACGAGATACTTCGGCGTATTGTTTGGGTCAAAGTAATTCGTATAGTGGTATAAAGTTTTCTCATGACCTTTTTGATTTTTCTAGAACTTAGATTTTTAATATCTTTTCCTCCACTTTATGTAATAAGACAAGATTTGAGATAAGCCTTCATTCATGAAGGTATATAATGTACACAAAAATTGGGGGCCATCTGAGGTGTTTTACTTTTCATGTTTTTTTATGTTTTAGGGTTTTTGGCATTTTTAGGGTGTTTCTTAGATATAGTGGGAAATGAAAGGAATAATGTAATGTTGTAAAATATTACTTTGTATTTAATAATGATAAGGAAACTATAGTGAAGCTTATGGAATTTTTACAAATTGTATGTGTGTGCATTTTGGAGGTATTTCAACCTCTTATAGTTGGATCTATGTCACAATATCGATGAAAGTACATTTAAAATATTACATTAAAACTATTAGACTCCATCAGACCCTTTCACTTATGTTTTCTCATTATTTCTTATTTTTCTCACCTTATTTTTCAAATATCTCCCTTCCCTCTACGATTGAAGATTTATCTATATTTTTAATTTAACCTAGACCCGTGTTTTGTACCTAATAATTGACATGTTAGTTTCACAATGATTGTTGTTACGTATTTTGAAATTTTCATCAAGTTCTTACAAATTGTTATGGTTGTTGCACCATCCTTTGAAAAATTTTCAAGCTTCAATGACATTTGCATAGCCACTACCTCCATTTAGAAACAATTAAGTGACTTCATTGTTTACACCATAATAAATAAATAAGTCTTTAGTATTATATTATATTTTAAATTAATTATATGTGTAACGGTAGTATAGGAAAATTATGTTCTAAAAAATTATAAAAATTAATTAAAAAAATCCAAAATAAAGCTCCTAAAGCAATTTGTGAGTTATGACGATAGAAGCATTTTCTTTGTAATGCCTCCATTTATTAAAAAAACTAATAATAAAATAAAATAAAATAAAAGGATTCAAAAGAAAAACCTGTGATTTCTTGTTGGGGGTAGATTAGGGCAAACCTATCCCTTGTTCTATAAACGCAACCTGCAAGGCGTAGTTTTGGGCACTAGGTGGCTAGTTTGGGGCCGCAGGGACCAACATGAAATGAGTTTGTTGAAGAGGCCTTGGAAACTTTCAAGAAAATTCATTTGATTCACGTAAATCCAGACTCCACAACTGTTTCAGCATCCTCCTAGGCCATACCAAACTATCCAGCATGGATTTTCCATCAGCGTAGAATGGAAAGAGGGGTTTTGATAGTTTTTGTAGTCGCAGATGCTTGGGGACAGAGTATGGACACTCATCAAAGAAAAATGGAGGAGGATTTTTGTCTGTTTAGTTGTCACATTGCCAACATCCTCCCAACCCACACCCAGACCTACGTGGGCTCCCATCAAAGCAAAAAAGGGCAGAGGAACTTTGTCAGATGTTGCAGTCGCAAGTGCCCTAGTAGATACATGTGTAAAATGTGGAAGCATGCGAACTATTCAACTAAATGCATGGAAGAAATGTAGTTCTAGGGACTGTAATGATAGCAGGATATGCAAAAAATGGGTCTGTTAAAAGGTGCATAAACTGTTTGATAGAATGCCTCAAAGAAATGTTGTCTCATGGAATGCCATGATGGCAGCATATGCACAAAATGGATGTGTAAAAAGGCCTGTGATCTATTTGGCAGAATGCCTCAAGAGATGTGGTCTTATGGAACATACCCTGACCTTGTAAGCTTCATTTTTGGTTTAATTAGCTTTCAACCATGCAGGTTCAGTGCATGAGGGTTGTAAATACTTTGATGGCATGAGTGCCTCTTGTAGAATCATGCCAAGAATTATTGCCTCACCTCTTCCAAGTGCAAGCTTCTGGACTGTTCTGTTAGAACCATTAATTAATGCTTCCTATGCATTGTATTTGAAATCCGTTCCTCAGAGTATTCGTATGCACAAAAATGGATTTTGTTGGAAAGGCATGTGATCTGTTGACATAGAAAATGTGGTCTCTGGGATTGGGATGACTTCTTGAAAACACAAAATGGTTCTTTTCGATGAGACATGGGTGCACAACGAATGGCTTGGTTTGCACGTGACTACCTGGCATCAGATGGCAACAATGGTGGTCTCGACGAATCGCGAGTGTAAACCGCTTGGAGCCCCTTGTACCGTTTCGCTCATCATTTCTAGGCATGGTTCTTCTTCCCTTACCTCTCATAATTCTCGTGTTTTAGTTCTCTTTTGCAACTAAATAGAATTTTAAATTATTAGGATTTTTAATACAGTTAAATGTCCCTTCAACTCATTGCAAAACAATAAAGTGTCGTGTCGCAACTCTCGAAGTCATTTTTAACTCGTCTACTTTAAACCATGAACTATCACCCTCGCTTCGAGATGATTTAGAAAACTCTTACCCATCTTGATCGCTCCAATATTGTTTTATCGACCAGACGAATTTGACTCCCCATTGATAAAGTTGACCTTCTCCTTGTTTTAAATAGTTAAATTTTGCATTTTTCGGAGACTCACCAAGTACCCTTCGTAACTCTAGAAATGAGATGTGAAGTTCCATTCATGTACCTTGGTATACGAGGAGTCACCTTGACCTTTGGTTTGATTCAAAATGAACATATGTCATCATTTTGATGCTCTTATAGGAGCCCTGTTACACTGGTTTACAACAGTAGAAAGTTGTTAAAACTATAAAGTTGGCTTTCGTTTTGGACCTCCATTTGAAACTTGGATGGAGAAATTTCTTCCCGTCTTCGCAAACCTCTAATGTTTATACTATAAAATTGCATGGAACATTCAGTATAGGAAAGATAACTTTTTGGGATGGTTTGGCGAAGCCATTTTGTAGGCCTCCGGTCGCAGTTTGACGAGCTCAAACTGGACCAATTTCATCTTGTCGCTCCAGAAAACTTATTTCCGTTTAAAAATGGTTCTCTAGTTCTCAGTCCTATCGACTCTTATGAATTCTCCTATATAGGGGAACTAGTAGGATATGTATCGTTGTGTGCTTCTCCATCGAACGTCAGTTATGGACTCAGTTCTCTGGGCCCTCGAGCTAAACTTTTGTTCATGTGCAACTGGGTCAACTACGACTCGGGGGCCTCGGATAACTAACCGCCAAACGCAAACCGTTCGCTCTTTTTCAATTCCGTCAGTTGCTATGAACTCTTGGTATATCTGGGGACATGTAGAAAGCTAATTTTGGTGTGCATTATCATCGAAAGATAACTTTTGGAAGTAGTTTCTTAGCCTTTGAACATGTTTTGAACGTTTTATAACTAGTGAGAAAATGTAAAATTAGAAAGTTGCGGACGCTCGTAGGGTTGCCAAACCACCCTGGAAACTTTTAACACATGCAAATAACTATTTAAAACCCTTTAGTGTATCTATTGTGTGAAATAGAACTTTTGACAAAATGGTGTTTTCTCTCTCTTCCCTTCTCTTTCTCTCTCCTGGGTTACAAAATGAAGAAAAATGAAATGCAATGAATACATGTTTCTAGACCTTTTTATTTCAATTGCAAATTGTAATTATTGTCAGATGTAAATGGGAAACTGAAAAATGATACTTATGTTAGGTTAGGGTGGATGCCATGCCAGTGAATTATCGTTGATATCATGCTCACGTGGGTTTTGCAGGATGGAAGAATGACGACAAAAAAAAAGAGGCGATGTGTAATTTAATTATTATTATTGTAATTTTTATAGGTCATTGTAAAATGAATAACTATCTAATGTAGTCTCTTTGTTACGAAAAGTTATAATTGAAATTTGTTAATATGCATGATATGCTAGTTTTAGGGATACTTAGGAAATGTGCATCTAATCACCGGTTCAATTTGTTTCTTAGTTGTGTATGGCAAAAAAGGGTTTGATTTATACATAGTAAATTGAAATTGAAGTTAATATATTGTAGTACTTTCTCAGTATTCTATAAACGATTAAATTAATTACTGGGTTATCTTCTTACCTTGCAAACATAATAAAGAGTTTTAATGGGAACACTCAACCTTAATAAAATATTCATGCATAACTTTCCTGCATGTGTGATCCTTTTTACCATATAAGAAATTTAAGACCGTAGAACGAACTTAAGCTTTGCACTCGATGGAACACTCTAGGTTAGGTAAATAAAACCCCTAGTTGGAGTTTACCGTCATAGTCATTATGTTTAGCGACATGGTCATGAACCCATATTTTAGGAATGTCATGGTCCAACTTTATCCAGAGTATGCGGTTTCCTTCTAGTTTTGGTAATCGTGAGAAGAATGCCCTCTCTTCAGGTCCGACACTAGGTTGAGTGGCGAAGACCGCTTTGGAAGTCACCTTATGAGTCCTTGTTCGAAGGAACGACTAAACGGTGCTACCTTGGTTTCTATCAAAATAACATCTTGGTATCTTCTTGAAGGTGGTTTAGTATAAATGTGTGCCTTGCCTTAAAATCATATATAGTTGAGGCGTAAATCATTAGGTGCATATTGGAATAAACCAAACCTCAGTTGATTAGGAGGTGTCACTTGTGGTTCATGTATAGTTTACAATTCTTCCAATCATGTACCCCTTCAAGATGTTAGACAAATACTTCTGTAACTCCTGATTACAAAACAATGCTAATAACGAGACCATAGTGCGATGTAAGAGCATATCATATAAGATGAAAATGAGATTGGAGATTAGGATTAAGGTCACTCTTGGAGTCCTTATAACTTAATTTAAACATTTTTATGTGTTTCAAAGAATATGTATTGCTTTGGTGTGATCAAACTTCGAGAAAACAAAAGATATATATATCATATTTGGAATTCAGCAAGTTATTGTACTACAATGATAATGGTAGGGAAATAACTATACCATGATCAAAGAATGTTTTGGAAAAAAGCTTTATTGAATCTAAGTCTCCCTCAATCCCAAGATTTCATCTTGACATCATGTTAGGTTCACTTGTGTAGCAAGGTTAAATTTTAAACATTGAATAAGCGTTTTGGGAAGCATAATCTTAACATAAGAATGAGAGAATTGGAATTTTGTATGAAATTTGAAATATGGAAAATACTTATGTAAGTTATGAAGATTGTCATAAGGGTAACAAGCAAAATTAAATGGTTGAACAATAAGTGAAATGTGAAACGAATTTTCAAAACATGTAGGTGGAAAAAGGGAGAAAATTATACTTACGTAATAATGTTCTTGGAATTTTAGTCGTAACTAAAATACATTTAAAGTAATGATGTGTCATGGGTTCGCCATTCCTAAAGTCACGTTTCTTGTGGTTGGGTCATTGCTAGTATTCGTTCATTGGGAAAAGTGTGGCATCGACATGCCGATGTCATCTGCATGTGTCTATGTGAGTCGATGACTTATGTGATTGTCGCATGTGAGTCGAGTTTTGTACTTGGAGCCCTTACTGTGTTGTGTGTAGTGAGAAATGTAAGTAACAAAAAAATTATTATCCTGGTATTTTACTGTTGACATTGTGTGTGTAAAATGTGGGCACTACATTTTCAAAATAAAAGATGGGAACTATTTTTAAGTGATTACCGTAGTAGAGATTTGATTTGGGATTGAATTTTGAATGATTAAATTATAAATCACTTGGTAGTGTTCCATTTGGTTATATGTGATTACAACCGAGGTGGTATGGAGTCATAAAACCTATTCTAGAACATGGTAATGTTCATTCCCAAGTTATATCATTTTACCTATGGATATTTTGGAGCTCTTTAACCTATTATGGTCTTCAATGGCCTATAAATTTACTTCATTATGTAATTTGTTTGGGTTTTAAAATGTGTGACACCTTTTTTACTAACATATATAACATATGAAAACCCTATATTCTGTAAAAACCCTTCATGAACGTGTTTAGATAATAAAAGGATATAAACTTGTATTTAATGGATTTGAACTAATCCTAGTGGTCAAGGATTGTTTTATCTAGTCTAGTATCTGCATTACATCCCTTTGAAGGAGGGAGAAAAATCCATATAGTTCTCCTAGTGTATGTGCAAATGTGTATGAAAATCTAAGCCACATCCTATCTTTCCTTTATGTCTCTTTACAAAAATAGTGTACATAATTATAAATAAAGAATAATGCACCCTTAATGATTGTGTTATAATGTTTTATGCTTGAAAATTTTAGATTGATTCCTTGACCCTTAGATACTTTAGAAATGCTTTGTATTAGCTTGACCTTGCTTTGAATTTTCTTCACTTGGTATGTTTATAGAAAGAGAAGTCTTTTTCTTTCTTTATGCACCTCATGCTCTAAATGAGGTAAATCATAACGTTATTTATCATGCATGAAAAAATAGGAAAGTTAAAAATCATTTTCCACTCGATAAATAGATGGTGAGTGTGTGTGGCCTTCTAAATATAAAACACATTCTTTCATATTTATTTATAAAAATATTTATCTTGGAAAAATAATTTAAATCTTTTGTTTTTTTAATTAATGGTAAAAGGTTTATTGACTAGGATCCTATCCAAGAACAATAAGAATGGGTCAACACCCAGATAAGGCAATGAGTATAAAAGAGACAAGAAGAAGCACACTACCTAGCAGTACAAAAACAAGAAACACTACTATATGGCATAAATAGATTTGTAGGAGTGGAACAACTCAACAATAGACAAAGAGCCAAATCAGCTAGGTGGGAGATGCATTTTTATGGAAACCTCCCTTATAGGAAGAATAATTTCAATAACGTCAATCGGCTGGTATGTGTTTTTTTACAAGGAGAGCGAGGAGGGACATTCTCCTTTGTTACTTCATACGACTTTTGATCAACTTTTTTTGACCATTTGGCATCCCCTTGTTTCCATCATCTAAAATTTCTCTAAGAGGAGTTTTGGAACATGAATTTGACCATTTGAATTCCCCTTGTTTCCAATTAGGGTAGTTTTAGGAACTAATTTTGGACTTCCTCCGAATCAAGTATTTGAATCTATTTCTTCCTTGGTGTCGTTGTCCCCTCAAAATTCCCCTCTTTTGAAAGTTGAAAAAATTGAAAATTTTGAGTTGGCACCCTTCAGTAGTGTTTTAGTGAAGTAAAAATTCAAAGAGATGGCGGAAATTTCATTTCTTGGGGTCATCTTAGTGACTTGCGGGGCTGTCGAAAAATTTTTCCCCTCATGTTTCAAGTACTGGCGGGCCTTTTTTTTTCTCGATTGCTGATTTCCCCGCAAGTCCTTATCTCTCCGATTTTTCAGACTTTTTCAGCCCATCTCCCAAGTACGCCTGGGCCTCCTATTCACCGATTCCCCGCATCACCCACATCGGCTGAATCAGCTCTTCGTGTCCTTCACATTTCTATGTCCCATGGACCAACCATGCTCTTTTTTTTCGCTGCATCGCCCGCATCGGCCAAATCGGCTCTTCGCGTCCCTCATGTCCCAATGTCCCATAGACCGTCTGAGCAAGTTTTTTCCGCTTTTCCCGCATTTCACCTTTTTGAGTCAAAGCAAGGTATGTTAAATGAGTATTTATGATCTTCTCTCTCCGAACGGCTATTTAAAGGGGAAACCGTGTATGTACTTGTCACATTGTTTGTTCATTATCTCTTGCCCGCATTTTTGCAAAACTAAGTTGTTTGTCCACCTTCCTGTATCTCTTTGTGATTTTTGTCATGAATATGTTCTTTGAAGTCCATTCCTCTCATTCCTTTGTCAAGATGAAGATCAAGTTTCAAGGGCATGACCATCTCTCCCCTTTGGAGACTTTTGTGCACGATATTGGAGATAACAAAGTTTGACATCTGGATTTCGATGATTTTTGGAGTAGATTAGCATGCGACAACCCTACTCCCATAGCTCAAATGATAAATGATAGTGGAATCACATACACCGTTGTTTTTCCTCTCTCTATGCAATGTGCCGACACTGTGCTCACATGCGGGGCTAATTTCAATCCGGACACCAAGGAGGTTGTCAATGTGCATGGTGAGTTGATTACAAAATTGGACGTTTCCGCCATCACCGTTCCCCTGCACATCCTTGAAATATAAGACTTGGTTTTTCACACGCTCGCTCAAGCTAAGACTCTGTTTGATCAAGAAAGTGAGAAATATAAGGCTCGAGTAGCTAAATCATGGCTGAAGTGCCCTAAGAAGGGAACGTCTCGACTCTTTAAAGCATTGTTCAGGGTCGACTTCAATGAAGAACTATTAGATTTCATCACCTTGCTCACCTAGATTATGGGAATGCCCTCTACTAATGACTTCCGTTTTTGGATGTGCCCTTTCATAACTATCATCTGCGAGGGTAAGAAAAACATAAATTGGGCCAAGATTATTTGTGGAAAATTGGTGAACATTTTTCAAATGTTTAGCAAACCAAAAAGTTCTACATGACCTCCTATCTCATGTACACCTTGGTAGCATCTCGTGAGGGGTTCGGCTTCACTTTCATTGAAAGCAAGAAGGATGAGCCCATCTACACGTATTTCCCTCAGTTTACCCTCAAGGTTAGTAATCATAATTTCAAAAGGGTAAATGATGCCTTCACCATGTACATTGTGAGACTCTTGGAGGGTGACTCTAGAAGAAGGTTATCTGATGAGGCTAAGGCTTTGATAACCAAGTATGCGGATTTATTCATTCAGTATCGAAAGTTCTCATACATCAGGATGGATTCTTTTGAAAGCACACCTCTCAAGCTTCCCATGTTTTGCAATGACAAAATGGCTTTGGTTGAGGTGTGCAAGTAGCTAGATAAACTTCATACAACCTGCCGAGATAAGAAGATCACTTGTCTTCATTTCCCTATCACCTTAGAGAATTATACATACATGATAACTCTAGATGCCCAAAATATATAAAGGGATATTGCTCCTCTTATATTTCATTTCTTCAAGCCAGGAATTTCTTTGATCTAAATAAATTCATTGATCAAAATCTCATAATAACTTATCATCACCGTCCTGACACTGAGGATTACTTGGGCTGATTGTCTTTGATGATTTTGAAGCCGAAGGAGGCATTTCAAGTAGATTTTCTCTACAATATATCATAGACCTCAACCTCTACCGAGGTTCCGAAGGGCTTAAGGATGATAATGAATATTTTTAATCCTTTGAGAACGAAAGATCAATCAAGCACACTCCTCTGGAAACACTAGATTGATATGTCAAGGAAAGAGATGACTTGAGCAAGATAATCACCCTGTTATCGTCGTAACCAAGATTTGGTTTGACAGAAGGTACATGAACTCAAAGTATGAACAAAGGTATATCCTCTTCAAGAGAGACTTCCACACCTAGGAAGGAAGTACATACGCCTAGCACTAAGGCACTTGACAAAAGTCCTCCTTCTTCTTCGATGAAAGAACTGAATTTTCTACTCCTTCCTCTTCCACTAAAGTGTATCCGAAGAAGGTCAAATAATTTAAGAAAGAACCGATCGAGGAAAAGACTCTTCTAGAGTAGTCGAATTGCCTATTGGGCCCAATAACATTATTATTCTAAGTGAGAATGATGATGATGAGATAAAAGACCAGAAGAAACTCTTGAAACCACTACTATCAAGTAGATAAGGAATGACCAAGGAGAGAACCTCCAAGTTTAACACACTCCTCTGCAAAGGAAATTCCTATGGTTGCATTCATTTCTCCACTAGAAAAAATAGTGGTTCATACTCTAAGTGCCATGAGTTCACTTGCACTCATGTCCCTTGATTCTTTTATTTCTTCTTCTTCCTTTGCCTGGGTACAACCCCTAGTTGACAAAAAGAAAAGGAAATCTTCCTCCTAATTAACAGGGCCTAACTTTGATGTTGTAGTAGCTCTGCTTGGTACTACCCCTCCTCCTCTAGCAAAGAAAGCAAATACTACTTCAAGGTTGGTAACTGATGCTAAAGGCCAGCAGTTCTTGGAGGTTACAAAACCCAAAGCGGACAAAGAGGAGAAAGATATTTTTATCTCTCGACTTGGAACTTTCTAGAATTCCAATGGGAGATTCCACACTTGAGAGTGAAGTTCATAACCTTCAGAAAGTGTCACTAAGGTTATTGAATAGGTGGAGAAAGTAAAGTAAACCGTGGAGTAGTTGGAAGAAAAAAACCAAGTTCTTTCCAACTTTATCATATCATTGTTAGAAAAGATAAAAAATTTTATCCAGCCCCATTGGCTGCTCTTCCCCCTCCCATAGTTCTCAGTCAAGATGAGCTCCAAACCATTAATGACATCCACAAGTATTCTACTTATGGGAAGGTTGTTGAAGCCATGGTGGATGATATGACTGTAGCAGGTTTAAACTTCATTGAGGAAGCCTTCAAAACTAATGAGAAGGTTAATCAAACAACAACATAAATTCACTTCTTCAATCAAGGCTATGGACAAGGAATTGAAAGTCTGGACTGGGTGTATCATAGATCTATGTCTGATGGGCCAAACCGATGATAGAATCCTATTGGCCAATAATGTGTTTGATGATGTCAACAATAACTTGTGAAGGACATCGATCTTTAGCATTGAGTGGAAAATAAAGGTTCTAGAAGAAGCACTAGGGGAATTGAGGAATGTATGGCAAAAAGGGGAGTCTTTTAAAACTTGTGTTGTATCCGCCTTCAAAGATATCCACTGCCATTTTCAGGATAAAACCACAGGTGTTTTCTTCTCTCTCCAAGAAATCAAGGCTTAGTTTAAGGCCTTTGTCAAGGATGATCTGTTCAAGGAAGAGTCAATCACAAAAGAGAAAATGAAGGACATTTGTTCTCTTCATTTAGCTATAGCTGAGGCTAATAAGGAATATCTATAGCATACTAATTTTGACAAAGACATGGAGAAATGCCTAGGCACATGGACTCATGCTACTTCCAACAAAATTATTCCTAGGGTCATGGAGATAGTAGAAGCATTGAAGAGATTTAGGCACCGAGATCCTCAAAATAGTGGGCCCTCTTCAGCCACAACCGGATGCCTCCACTTTTGGCTCTTGACTCTCTTCTTTCTATTATTAGTTCGGGTCTCCTTGTAAATTAATTAAGGACTTTATATTGTATATTTACTTAATTAATATTTTGGTTTAAAGAAATGGTTACTAAATGTAACCACTTTATAAGCTATATATTGGGCTCTCCACACCATTCCAAGGGGCTAGAACTCTGATAAATTTTGAAAGTGTAAAAGAAGTAAAAGCTATCAATATAGAAAATTTCCCTTCCTGTTTCTATCTGCATCGATTTATTCTCTCTTGCATGTCTAAAAGTTTGTGAATCATTAATCTATTACATTAAGAAGATTTGTATTCTTATAGATGTCATTTACGGAACTTTGTGTTTATGAACTAATATCGGTGGTTTAATATGAATGATTATGTTCTATATATCAGCCTTGCTCAACATTTATAAGGAACTATTTTACTATCTATATTTCCTATGAATGTTGTTATATTCTACATTTTTCTCTCTTAGTTCTTCTATTCTTTTGTATTGATCATCTACCTTTGCATTGAAACACTTTCATGATATATGAGTTCCTAATTAAAGTAGATAGTTGTACATTTGTAAATAGTTTTGTCACTTGCTTTCAATAAGGGCACCTCACCCATTAAAGAGGAGGGAATTTTTGTCCCCTGACTGTTGCTTTCATTAAATTCCTAATTTGACAACCAACAGTTTTTGGTGACTCTACTAGGGATTCATTTCAGTGAATTCTATTTTTAAAGAATAATTTCTTGATCGCGTTTTTATCTGGAGAATCCAAGATTTACTCGCGGAAGAAGGGCTCTTGAAATTGAAGATTCTCAATTTCATCTTCTGGAGCAGCAAGGCATTCCCCTTCCTTCAACAAGGAGAAATAGAAGAGCTCATTCTATAAACAAACCTCTTGTTGAAGACAGAGCTTTTGGAATTAGTATTCCTCAAGAACAACTCAGCCCTAATCTCCGCACTTTAATTCTTGTTGGTGTTTCAGTTCCACTTTAATCATTTTTTCCAAGAATGGCAATGTCATTACCTTGGGGCTAATGAGCTGGGCCTCTTGCCCTTCCTTATCCTTTTCATGAGTTACCCAGGGGTAATGAAATAACTTTCCCAAGTTCGGATGTGATGGGAAGGTACATCTTGATGAACACATTGCATCCTTCATAGTTGCATGTGGAGTCCTTAGAGTTGAACATGAGGATGTCTCTATGAGGATTTTTGTGGATACTTTGTATGACAATGTGGCATATTTTTTTATCATCTCCCATTGGGGCCATCACCAACTGGGACACCATGACAACCCAGTTTGAGCACCGTTTCAAACTTACTAAAGATGTGCATGCTTTGTTAGCCCATATTTCTCAAATCAAGAAAGAACCACATGAGCCCATGAGAGAATTTGTGGCCAAGTTCAACAAGTTGATTAAATAGATCCCATAAAACACCCAACCTATGGATCAAATTCAAAAGTGTTTTTTTCTAAACACTCAATTTCCTAAAGTAAGCTACGCGTTGAGAAGAGCCAATCTTGTAACTTTGGATGTTGATCAGAGATTAGCCATCAGTGTTGAAGATGACCTAATCATGTCTGGAAAATTGAAAAGAGACTCTTCCAAATCAAAAAATTCTTCTTCCTCTTCCTCTACTCCTAGAGCTAATGTAGACTAGTCATCACTGAAGCTTTCCAATGACCTCATTGCCATCAAGAAACAATTGGCTCAAAGCATACTCCTTATCAAGACATTCCGAGGAAGAACTTTCACCCCATAAACTATTTTCCTTCTTCGCAGACAAGGTAGGCAATCGAAGGACCACCCATCAAGGTCCTTGTTAATGAAACTTGTGAAGTTAAAGAACACGATGACGAAGAGGTTAATGAAGACTTTGAAGAACCTAGAGAAGAGGCTGAGGAAGAAATGGAATAACTTGATGAATCTCGAGTTAATTTCCTCACTACTAAGGGGATTGATGAAGAAGATGATTATGATGAAGTAGTGGTAGAGATGAACAATGAGTCATATGTTGTTATGAATCGGGAGCAAAAAAAAAAAAGTGATGCATCTCGTTAAAAAATCTAAGGAGCATCCCACTACTATTCCAGTGATTGCAAGAAGAGGATCTCCTATTCCCACTGCATCCACCCAAAAGATGAGTTCTGCTAATTCTTCTTCTTCTACTCCTGCTTCTAAGACTTCTTATTCTCCGACTTCAAACCTAAAAGCCTAGGATGCCTAGTGATGATACTCCATGTACCTCTAGATCTTTTGATATCTTTGACCACCTCAAGAAGACAAAAATTCAGATTTGAGAGGGTGAGTTTTATCAAACCCATCCAAAAGCCTTTGCCAAAATGGTTCACTTTGTTAATTCCGATTCCAAAACTTCATCCAACACTTCTAAAGGTCTTTTTCCCACTCCTTCTTCCGCATCCCAACCAAATCTTGTGGCTGCAGTCACTTCACCTAATGAGAAAATCAAACCATTCTATATGACCCTTTTCATAGTTGGCCATAGACTCATCAATTGTGTCATAGACTCAGGATCATCGGATAATGTGATGCCTGCCAAAGTGGCTCATGCTTTGGGTCTTAACCTCACACAGACTTTTGGTTCTTGTTATTCCATGGAGAGTAGGAGGTGACTTTGGTCGAAAGAGTTAAGGATGCACAAGTAGCTTTTGTTGCTTTGCCAGAGAAAAAGGTCTTAGCTACTATCTTGGTAGCTGATATTCCTCCTTCATATGGCATGTTGTTAAGTAGGAATTTATGTAAGGATGTAGGATCATAAATTCAAATGGATTGGTCACATTCCCTTATACCAATCAATGGAATGATGAATAAGTTGTTTCTCAAGAAGAAAATTGAATATATTGTGCAAAAGACAGATGATCCTAAGGCACAAATAGTTTATGAAGATATTGGGCATGGTAACTACATGATCATGTCTCAGGATGAGATGGAATGTCCCAAATAAGTGCTCTATGATCCTAATGGCATTTGGAATTTGGAATTTGATGGAAGTTGCTCTTCAGCTAGTGTTGGGGCTGGTGTGGTATTGATATCTCTAGAAGGAAAGATTCATCCTTTCTCCTTCAAGATGCAGTTTGAAAATACAAATAACACAATAGAATATGAATCTCTCATCCTTGGATTGAACACGGAAAAATAAAGAGGTGTAAGAAACCTCTTGGCTCGTGGAGATGCGAAACTAGTTGTCAAACAAGTCAGAGGCCTTTTTCAAGTGAAGAATAGAAGGTTGAAGCACTATAGGAATATATTCTAGGATTCTATTGAATTCTTTGATGCCTTCTCCATCGAAGCGGTGCCAAGGGAGAAGAACACAAGGGCTGACTCCCTAGCTATTTCAGGGTCTTTGCTGATACCTCATCCCAATTTTTCTCAGGACAAGTTCACCATTGAAATGATCCATAGACCAAGTGTGCCAGATAATGCAAACAATTATCAAGTTTTCAATGGAAACCAAAATTTTTCTCTCTTTCCGGAGCTCAAGGATAAATTTGATCAATTGTATTTTGAAGGAAGTAACAATCTGCCCCGACAGAGTGTCTTTTCCAATGAGAAAGGTGTCAAGGAGGAGATGGATCAAGATGGCTGCATCAAACTAAAAGGTAATAAGATCCCTAAAGGGCTGGTAATTCTAGAGGAATTATTTGATAAACATGACAGATATGTCAAGTCCAAGGCTTCTAAAGAAGCTTAACAGTCTGCTGAATATGAAAATATTAACATTAGGAACCCTTCCGAACCCAAAATGGTGAACATTGGAAAGTGTTGTACCCAAGAGGAGAGGAAGAAGGTGATAAATATTTTGAAGAGGTATGTTGATGTCCTTTCTTATTCTTATAATGATCTGAAAGCTTTCTAGCCAAAAGAAATGCAACATTTAATTGCCCTTAAACCTGGGATTAAACCTTTCAAGCAGAAGCAAAGACAGTACAATCCAAAGATTACCAACACCATTTTCTAAGAGATATATAAGTTGTTGAAAGCCAAAATCATCTTCACCATTCATCATTCAACATAGATTGCTAATATTGTACCTGTTGGGAAGAAAAATGGTGAGATTCGGATCTATGTTGATTTCAGGAATCTAAATCAAGCTTATTTGAAGGACAACTATCCCCTACCCATGATGGACTAGGTGTTGAAAGTTTTCACAGGTGCGGAGATGTTGTCCATGCTCGACGGTTTCTCGGGATATAATCAAGTGGAAGTCAATATTGCAAATTAGCACAAGACTGCCTTTACCACTCCTTGGGGTACTTTTTCCAACAAGAGAATTCCCTTTGGCCTCATTAATGCGAGTGTAACCTTTCACGAGATAATTGGATTTGGCTTTGGGGGTTTGAAAGGAAAATGTATTGTTGTGTATCTAGATGATTTAACTATGTTTTCCAAAACTAGAGCAAATCACTTTCAAAGCATCAAACAAATTCCTCTTGAAATGTAGAGAACATGGAGTCTCTCTCGAATCCCAAGAAATCTATCTTTTTGTCACAGAGAGGGCAAGCGGTTGGGACATGTTATCTCCAAAGAAGAAATCAAGATTGATTCTAAACAATTTCAATACATCCAGCAGATTCCTCTTCCCACAAGAAAAAGGGACTGCACTCTTGCTTTGGTAAGATTAACTTCCTGAGAAGATTCATCCCTGATTTTGCATAGCTGACTTTAGATATTTCCCAAATGATGAAAGGAAATCAAATGTTTGGTTGGTCCTCTGAGGGAAAGGAAGCATTTAAAGGCATTAAGAAAGCTATTGCTAAGACTCTTATCTTAGAATGTCCAGATTTTAGCAAAGATTTTATTATCTATTACTATGCCACGGAGAGTCCTTTGGCCATTGTGTTAACTCAGAAATATTTTGATGACCATGAGCTCCCAATTGCATTCATGAGTTATATTCTGAAGACTCGTGAAATGAAGTACACTATGATGGAGAAACATGCTTTTGCCGTAGTTAAAGTAGTTAAGCGTTTCGATTTTACATTCATAACTCTCACTCTGTTGTGTTTGTGCCGATACGACTATCAATTCTATTCTTACACAACAGAGTTTGAAACTAAGAGAGGAAATTGGGTAGCAAAGGTTCGGGAGTATGATCTCGACATCGACCAATGAAACCAGTTTGGGGTAAAGGCACGTGTGAAATCATTTCAGAGGAGTTGGTAATGAGTTTCCTAAGGATGAAGTTGATGTCCCTATTGTTCTCGTTAGTCGGTTTGTGACAGATGAATGGTACGCCTGACATTTCTCACTTCATCACCCATGGTGAGTGTTCATCTCACTTAACTACTAGGGAGAAGAGAGCTATCAAGTTAAGGTCAGCACAATACATGTTGTGGGAGAATGCTTTGTTCAAGCGAGGAGTGGATGGAAGATTCTTGAAGTTTGTTGACAAAGTGCAATAGAAGAAGTTGTTATCAACCTTTCATGATCAAGCTTATGGGGGTCATTTCTCCTCAGCTGTCACTACTCACAAAATTCTTTGTGTGGGGTACTATTGGCCTACTTTGTTTAGAGATGCATCAAAGTGGGTCGACAAGTGTGAAGCTTTTCAAACCTTTGTGGGAAGACTCGAGTTGGCTGCTTTACCACTTAAGCCAGTTGTGATCGAGAGAACCCTTTCAACAATAGGGTTTGGATGTCATTAGAAAACTCAACCCATCTTCAAGTGCAGGGCATACTCATGTGTTGATTGCCACAGATTATTTCACCAAGTGAGTAGAAGCCATTCCAGTTAAAAGTACTACTTCTGAGGTAGTATGTAATTTCATCAAAGAAAACATCTTGATAAGGTTTGGAGTACCAAACAGGATCGTGACCGATAATGCTTCCAATTTTTCTTCTGTTGAGATAATGGATTTCTGCTATGGGTATGGAATTTTCCTCACTCATTCTTCATATTACTACCCTCAAGGGAATGGACAGGAAGAATCAACAAACAAGAATTTGGTGACCATTATAAGAAAGCTTGTCAATGAATCCCAGAGAAATTGGCACAAGAAGCTTTATGATGCTCTCTGGGAAGATAGGATTACACCCAAAAGACATATTGGAATGCCCCCTTTTCAAGTGGTGTATGGTGTGGAAGTGCAACTACCAATGCAGGTGGAACTGCCAGCTTTGCATTTGATGAAAGCTATTGAGGATCCTAGTTTCAGTGATTCTTTGGATAAGAAGATCATGTATCTCCATAAGCTAGATGAAGATAGGTTGCAGGTCTTTGATAGGATCTTTGTCCATCAACAGAAGGTGAACTTTTTATTTGACAAGAAAACTAGATCCAAGTATTTCAAAGTTGTAGACATTGTTTTACTATTGGAAAAAATGCATGAACCTTGAGGAAGCCATAGTAAGTTTGACTCCCTTTGTCTTGGTCCTTTCAGAATTAGGCACTTTGCTGGTGAAAATTCTTTCTATCTTGATTACATGGATGGATCTTCTCTCCCACTTCCTTATAATGGGTAGTACCTAAAAATTTTCAAATCTTAGGTGAATAGGAATTCCTTTGTATATTATGTACAGTGTGTGTTTTCCTTTCCTTTCCTTTGTTTTGTTGTTTTTCCGTGTGTTGCCTTCTGTATTGATTTTCCTTTGACTCTATTTGCCCAATGGATAAGGCACTGGTCTTCTACCCAGAGTTTTTTTTTATTCTTATCTTGCCTCATTCCTGTGATCTAGTCAAGTCATCCCCAGAAAGAGCCAACTGTTGTCCCCTCAAAATTCCCCTCTTTTGAAAGTTGAAAATTTTCAAAATTTTGAGTTGGCACCCTTTAGTAGTGTTTTAGTGAAGTAAAATTTGAAGAGATGGCAGAAATTTTGTTTCTTGGGGTCATCTTAGTGACTTGTGGGGCTATTGGACATTTTTTCCCCTCATGTCCTAAGCACCTGGCGCGGTCCTTTTGTTCTCCGATTGGCTGATTTCCCCACAAGTCCTTATCTGTCAGCTTATTTGGACTTTTTCAGCCCATTTGTCCCAAGTACACCTGGGCCTCCTGTTCACCGATTCGCTGCATTGCCCGCATTAGCTGAATCATTTCTTCACATCCTTTGCGTTTCTATGTCCCTTGGACCACCCATGCTCTTTTGGCCTGCATCGCCCACATTGGCCTAATCGAATCTTCGCATCCCTCATGTCCTAATGTCCCATAGACCGTCCGGGCCAGTTTTTTCCACTTTTCTTGCATTTCACCTTTTTGAGTTGGCACAAGGTATATTAAATGAGCATTTATGATCTTCTCTCTCTGAACGGCTATTTAAAGGGGCAACCGTCTATGCACTTGTCACATTGTTTTCTCATTATCTCTTGCCCACATTTTTACAAAATTGATTCGTTTGTCCACCTTCCTATATCTCTTTGCAATTTTTATCGTGAATATGTTCTTTGAAACCCATTCCTCTGTTCACTGTCAAGATGAAGATCAAGTTTCAAGGGCATGAGCATCTATCCCCTTTGGAGACTTTTGTGACCGATATTGGAGATAGCAAAGTTTGACATTTGGATTTTGATGATTTCTGGGGTAGATTAGCATGCGACAACCCTACTCCCATGGCTCAAATGATAAATGATAGTGGAATCACATATGCCGCTGGTTTTCCTCTCTGTGTGCAATGTGCCGACACTGTGCTCACTGTGGGGCTAATTTCAATCCAGACACCAATGAGGTTGTCAATGTGCACAACGAGTTGATTGTAAAATTAGATGTTGTCACCATCGTCCGCTGCCCTGCACATCCTTGAAATAGAAGACTCAGTTGTTCTCACTCTCGCTCAAGCTCAGACTTTGTTTGATCAAGAAAGTGAGAAATATAAGGCTTGAGTAGCTAAATCATGGCTGAAGTGCCCTAAGAAGGGAGCGTCTCGACTCTCTAAGGCATTGTTCAAAGTTGACTTCAATGAAGAACTATCAAATTTCATCACCTTGCTCGCCTAGATTATGGGAATTCCCTCTACTAATGAATTCCATTTTTGGATGTGTCCTTTCATAAATATCATCTGCGAGGGTAAGCAAAACATAAATTGGGCCAAGATTATCTATGGATACTGATGAACATTTTTCAAATGTTCAAAGAAACCAAAAATTTCTACATGACCTCTTATCTCATGTACACCTTAGTAGCATCTTACGAGTGGTTTGCCTTCACTTTCATTGAAGGCAAGAAGGATGCGCCCATCTACACATATTGCCCTCAGTTTACCCTCAAGGTCAATAATCATAATTTCAGAAGGGTAAATGATTCCTTCACCATGTACATTGTGAGGCTCTTGCAGGGTGACACTAGCAGAAGGTTCTCTAATGAGGCTAAGGCTTTGATAACCAAGTATGGGGCTTTCTTCATTCAGTTTCGAAAGTTCTCCTACATCATGTTGACTTGTTTTGAAAGCACACCTCTCAACCTTCCCATGTTCTGCAACGACAAAATGGCTTTGGTTGAGGTGTGCAAGTAGTTGGATAAACTTCATAGAACCTGCTGAGATAAGAAGATCGTTGGTCTTCATTTCCCTATCACCTTGGGGAATTAGACATGCAGACAGCTCTAGATTCACAAAATATAGAAAGGGTTATTTTTCCTCTTACAGTTCATTTCTTCAAGCCCAAGACTTGCTTTGTTCAAACAAAATTCATTGATCAAAATCTCGAATAACTTATCATCACCGTCTTGACACTGAGGATTACTAGGCTGATTGTGCTAATGATTTTGAAGCAAGGATGAGGCATTTTGGAAGATTTTCTCTACGAGATATCATAGACCTCAACCTCTACCAGTGCTTGAAGGGCTTAAAGACGATGATGAATATTTTTAATCCTTTGAGTATGAAAGATCAATCAAGCACACTCCTCGAGAAACTTTGGATTGGTATGTCAAGGAAAGAGATGACTTGAGTGAGATAATCACCCTGTCATCATTAGAACCAAGATGTGGTTGGACAGAAGGTACCTGAACTTAGGATGAACAAAGGTAGATCATGTTCAAGAGAGACTTCCACACCCGGGAAGGAAGTACATATGTCTAGACTCGAGGCACTTGAGAAAACTTCTCCTTCTTCTTTGATAAAAGGATGTGAGTTGTCTACTCCTTCCTCTTCCACTAAAGTGTATCAGAAGAAGGTCAAAGAAGTCAAGCAAGAACCGATCGAGGAAGAGACTCTTCTGGAGCAGTCATAATTGCCTATTGGGCCGAAGAACATTATTGTTCTAAGTGAGAATGATGATGATGAGATAAAAGACCCGAAGAAACTCTTGAAACCATTGCTAAAGTAGAGAAAGAATGACCAAGGATCGAACCTCCAAGTTTAACAGACTCCTCTGCAAAGGAAATTCCTGTGGTTGCATTCATTTCTCCACTAGAAACAACAATGGTTCATACTCTGAGTGTCATGAGTTCACTTGCACTTGATTCCCTTGATTCTTCTATTTCTTCTTCTTCCTTTGCCTGGGTATAACCCCTAGTTGACAACAAGAAAAGGAAATCTTCCTTCGATTAACGGGGCTTGAATTTGATGTTGTATCAGCTCTACTTGATACTACCCCTCCTCCTCCAAAGAAAGAAAGCACAGAGACTACTTCAAGGTTGGTAAGCGATGCTAAAGGCCAGCAATTTTCGGAGGTTTGCAAAACCCAAAGTGGGCAAAGAGGAGAAAGATCTTTTGATCTCTGACTTGGAACTTTCTATAATTCCAATGGGAGAATCCACACTTGAGAGTGAAGCTCATAACCTTTGGGAAATCCTCACTAAGGTTATTGAGCGGGTGGAGAAAGGCAAACATACCATGGAACATTTGGAAGAATAGAACCAAGTTCTTTCCAACTTTATCAGATCATTGTTGGCAAAGGATAAAGTTTTGGATCCAGCCCCATTGGCTGCTCTTCCCCCTCCCATAGTTCTCAGTCAAGATGAGGTCCAAACCATCAAAGACATCCACAAGTATTCTACTTATGGGAAGGTTGTTGAAGACATGGTGGATGATATGACTATAGCAGGTTTAAACTTCATTGAGGAAGCCTTCAAATCTAATGAGAAGGTGATCAAGTTGTAGCAGAAATTTACTTCTTCAATCAAGGCTATGGATAAGGAATTGAAAGTATGGAGTGGGTGTATCGTAGATCTCTATCTGATGGGCCAAACCAATGATGGAAACCTGTTGGCCAACAATTTTTTTGATGATGTCAAGAATAACTTGTGAAGTACACGGATCTTTAGCATCGAGTGGAAAATAAAGTTTCTAGAAGAAGCACTTTGGAGGAATTGAGGAATGCATGGAAAAAAGGGGAGTCTTTTAAAACTTGTGTTGTATCCACCTTCAAAGATATCCACTGCCATTTTTAGGATGAAACCACAGGTGTTTTCTTCTCTCTCAAAGAAATCAAGTCTCAATTTAAGGCCTTTGTTAAGGATGATCTATTCAAGGAAGAGTCAATCACCAAAGAGAAAATGTAGGATGTTTGTTCTCTTCATTCAACTATAGCCAAGGCTAATAAGGAATATTTGGAGCATATTGAGTTTGACAAAGACATGGAGAAATGCCTAGGCACGTGGACTCATGCTACTTCCAACACAATGATTCCTAGGGGCATGGAGATAGCGGAAGCATTGAATAGATTCAGGCACTGGATCCTCAAAACAGTGGGCCCTCTTCAGACACAACCGGATGCCTCTACTTCTGGCTCTTGACTCTCTTCTTTCTATTGTTAGTTTGTGTCTCCTTGTAAATTAGTTAAGGAATTTATATTTTATATTTCCTTAATTAATGTTTTGGTTAAAATAAATGGTTACTAAATGTAACCACTTTGTAAGCTATATATTTTGGCTCTCCACGCCATTCCAAGGGACTGGAACTCTGATAATTTTTGAAAGTGTAAAAGAAGTAAAAGCTATCAATACAGAAAATTTCCCTTCCCATTTATATTTGCATCGATTTATTCTCTCTTGCATGTCTAAAATTTTGTGAATCATTAATCTATTGCATTAAGAATCTTTGTATTCTTATGGATGTCATTTCTGGAACTTTGTGTCTATGAAATAATATCTGGTGGTTTAATATGAATGATTATGTTCTATATATCACCCTTGCTCACCATTTATAAGGAACTATTTTGCTATCTATATTTCCTGGGAATGTTGTTATATTCTACCTTTTTCCTCCCTTAGTTCTTCTATTCTTTTGTATTGATCATCTACCTTTACATTAAAACACTTTCATGATATCAGATTTCCTCATTAAAGTAGATAGTTGTACATTTGTAAATAGTTTTGATGCTTTCTTTCAATAAGGGCACCTCACCCATTAAAGAGGAGGGAATTTCTGTCCCCTGACTATTGCTTTCATTAAAGTCCTAATTTGATAACCAATAGTGCCAAAGACCAAATGTTCAGGGAGGGAATTTTTCCACCAATTTCTCTCATTTGTATGGCTTGTCATCCCACAATCAGCCATAGTATGGCCTAAAGGGAAACATCTTCTGCATCTGAAGGGTAAACCATCATAATCGAGAGGTTGTGTCCAAGTTCTGTTTTGAACTTTAAGCTCAATGTGGGAAGGAAGGTTCTTGGAGGTGTCAAGCTCAACAAGAATTCGGCATATGTTGTGTGAGTAAAATTTGAGGTTTGGGAGTTAATATTTAGTATGTTACCCAAAACATTTCCAATGGATATCAGACAAGCACGGTCCCAAAATTACAGAGGAAGATGGGGCAATCTAATCTAAACTGGTTTGTAAGAGAAATATTCAGTGGTTGGGTTAAAAGAGAAGATCCATGGTTTCATACCAAGGTAATATGATTGAAATGCCCAAATATTTCCCACTATGGTGTCTTTATTAGTTATTGATGAAAAAAACAATAAATGTACCCTTAGCACAAGGATAAAGATCTAACATGCCATCTAGAAGAGGGATCCAATGTTTATAAATCCAGTCGTGAAGTGTTGGAAGAGTTGGCCAAAGACCTCTGAATCGACAAATCAAGGCATGGTCTTGGTAGTAGGATTCGACTTCGATCACCTCGTATCCAAAAAGAACACAAGGATTAATGTCAGCAGGCGTCATGGGCTTGGATCCAGTCTTCCCCTTAAGTTCCTTCTGGAAATAACACTTCAACCTTTCAACCATTCCATCCCTCCTCTGAAGAGCCGCTTCATTATTTGCATTCCCCATAACAAGGGGAAAAACTAGATGAAGAGGGGAAGTGTTGCCATTGAAAACAATTTTCCCTACATCACAAGTAGATGGGGGTTCAATATTGCCTCCCTTAGAAAAGCCTCCTCCTCTCGTGCCACCCAAAGACATCCAATTAAAATTTATATTATTAGCAAGGAAAACACCCATACCCCCAGCTGGTCGCCTCATATTCAAATCCAATATACCGTCGACGACCACATGACCATTCCTGACCATCAAGGGAGAGAGCAGAGTTTTTCTTTGGCCAGAGCCACCTCCGTCATGCTCTCCAATGCTGAGAAAAGGAGAAGCAAAGAGAGCTCCCCCATCAATTGCTCCCACACCATCATCGAGATGACTCCCACCTTTTCCAACACTCAACCCGGAGACTCCCAAATCTGTAGTCGTGATTCAGCATTGTCGAGCACAAACAGGGGTCCAATTCCATATCAGCAAGAATTATCGCTTGGGTTCGAACGAGCTCCCATCGTGAGCCAACAATGGATTACGAAAAAAAGATTATTTTGAATTTAAAGAAGAAAGTTTCAATCTTTTGTTACTAGTTTAGTTGGAACTTATATTCAAAATAATAGTTGAATACTAGTCATTAACATTTAACTTGGTTTGAATACAGGTGCAAATGTTCATTATCTTTTATAATTATAATGTGTGTCCCATTTTGTATTTTTGTTATTTTTTTGAATTGGAGGGGAGTCTTAAAAATGTGTTGATGATATGTTTTGCATCATTTGATGTAATCTCGATAAACATTTCCATTTTAAAGCACATAGAGGTTTTGCAACCTTAATGGTATCATGCTAACAATTTATTAGGTGTAATATGCCAAACTGGTATACATATTTTTAGTTTTTTTCACATGATTAGTTAAACAAATTTAAGTAGAAGGATCTAGTTGTATTGTCATGACTTTTGACACATTACAAGTGTTAAATTTATAGTTTGTCACTTTATAATCAAATAGATTATCTTTGTAAATGATTACCCCAACTCTAATGTTGATAACAAGATTTTATTTTGAAAATTTTGACAACACTCTGCCCATACCTAAATGTGCATATATATATATATTTTGTTCATTACATGATTATATGAAATGATATATATATTTTAATTTTAAATAGATATTCTTATCACATGATTATTGTAAACTAGTATATTTACTATCTTTAATTCTTAAAATCACTAGTTGCACAAATATCTCATATAAAAAAATTATTTTTAACTTTATGGTATATATACTTAGATTATTCTTAATATTCAAAATATTAAAACTTTTTCATTATAAAAACATTAGTCCAATATTTACCCTTCACAATGTGATTTGGATCAACCCTTCAAAATAGACTTAGCTTCCTTTACATACAGCGGACATTATTGAATCAATTTTCCATATATATTTTATTTTGCCTATGGTCTTCTTCCCCAATTTTGGTATTGTTGAAAGTTGATATAGTTTTCTTCCTTGATGTTTCTAGATTTATTCCAACATACTTTTATTTCTTGTCAAAAATTTCTTGGTCAAAATGTCGACAGTCTTCTTCATGGAATTTTCTGTAAATGACTTGATTGTTCTCATTGACTTGATTGGGCGGCTAGAGGGAATTCATCTTTCTGAACAAAACAGAAAACAAGCAGAAGACTATTAAATTTCCAAAACTTGGGTTGGTTAGTCAACAATTCATAGATTTAAAAAGAACTTGAGTTTGACCCGTACATTAAAATAAAATCTGTAATGTTTCAGTTTTATTCTCAAGAAATTTATCTATGTGGAGAATCAGACCTCCGTAGAATGGATTGGGCCTAAGGCAAAGTTAGATTCATTGTGGGCAGCTAGAGGGAATCCACTTTCTGAACAAAACAGAAAACAAGCCAAGGAATATTAGGAAAATAAAATGGCTCGAGAGCAGAAAATGAAGGGGATATTAGCATATCCTATAAAGAAGACTACAGATTACTCTGTAAAAGCAATCATTCTGTTTGCTCGCAAAATAATTCTATTACAAAATCGAGTTAAGAAGGGTCTGGCTGAAAAGATTCATCCTGGGAAGAAACCTGTCAAGATTAATCGACTCCACAAATTATCATTAAAAGGGTATTATGTATTTTGCATATTAGAAAATGAAAGAGGATAGATTACAAGTGTTTGTTAATTTTTATTGTGGATAAAGTTCTTCTGAAATCAACAGTCTACAATTTTTTTCCCCTTTTAAGTTAGGGATCTGACAGAGTCGTGAATGTAAAGGAATAAGAATTTTATAAATTCAACAAGAAGTTTATTAATAATTATGGTGTAACAACTTTGCTCAAAGTGAAGAAAAAATCCATTTATTTATGTTGTTATGGTGTGTGCAGGACTGTAAAGGTTTTGAGAATGATGAATTGGTCGAGTACGAGTGCTACAAAAATTATAAAAAAGATAAATGGTGTGTTGACAGTTCCTCTGCTACATTTTGAAGGAGGCAGAAATTTTGTGAGGAAATTACCATTGGGAGGTGCAACTATTGAATTGTCTGTGGGCGTCGGTAAGCCTCAATTAATTTCCATTGGTGGATTTATATATTTATATTTATCAAGCTTTTTATGAACTTTTGTCCTGTTAAAATTGATTTAGTATGTTGTATACGGTAGACAATAAAAACATATTGGCATCAATGGATTTATGGGTTTATATTATAAGTCCTTTTCAGACCTTTTTCTGCTTTTAAAAATATTTCTTTGATGGGTTTCATGGAATTTTTCCTCAGTCTATTAGGCCCAATTGTCCTTAATGTCGCTTGGAGATTCTAGGCATGTAAAAGAATTTGACATTGATTTGGCGTCTTTCCTTCAAATTATTGTTAGTCTTTGATTATTTTTGTAGAGCATAAAGAAAGAGACAATACAAAATATTTCTATTCATGGGCATTCGAACATAAAGCTCATACTAATATTGTTAGAACTAATTGAAAATAAAGATAATATTTTTGTTTTATTTTTAAAATAATAATATTGTATAATTTTTTAGATGGATCTTTTTGTATTTGTAAGGGATAGAAACCAATCACGGAGTATGGACCAATAATGGTGATGATAGATGTAAATTCAATGACTAGTACATGTCAATTTCTCACTTAAAATTTGAAAAAAAAAAAAAAATAGCCAATAAAATGAGTCACATCAAACAATCACCCAATCAAATGATGCCACATAAGTGGAAAAAAATGCATGACATAATTCCCTACAAATGGTCCACCCTAAATTTCTTTGTATGAAAAACTAAATAATATAAATGCTCAAAAGAAAATATTTAGATTAAAATAACAAAATCTATTAAAAGGTTTTTTTTTTCAAATTTTATGGTATTTATATGGCTATTGTATGCCCTTCAACTTAAGCTCCTCTCCATTTGAGACCGTCTTTTATTATTTAATCTATTAAATAAGCATTTCTAAGAAATTTTCTTGTTTATGGATTGTGCAAGAAAAATTATTGCCGCATTACAACTTAAGTAACAAAAGAAGTACTTAAAGACTTTGCTTCATGATGCTTCACTTATGTTTATCAGTTCTCTCCTCTTACTATATGTTACTTTCATTAGTTTGACATTAAACCTATTAATATGGGACTGATATGTTATTTTTAATTTTTTTATTTAGGTACAATTGCCTTTGTGATTAAATTTAAAACTCTTCCTAGTTTGATATCAATCCTATTTATAATATGTTTTAATGTACAATTGCATAATGATTGAATATTTTTGTTTCCCAAATGTTATTAAAGATACAAATATTTAAAATAAAATCCCCAATATTATATTTTTCTTTAATTGATTTTAGTCTCTTCAACATTTTCTTAGATATGGGGAGGAGGCTGCTCATGTGACTCATGACTATATAGAAGCATCGAGCATATATTACAAATTCTTTGGAATACGGTTCAAATATTGGATCCAGTTGGTCTTCCATTGGATGCGATAGAAGGATTTCATGAGGTGTATGTAGAGATGGGTATAGATAATATAAAAGACGAAATAGATGAGGCAATAGGTATCAATTTTCCTGAGGAAATAAAGGAATTAAATGAAATTGCTTCCTGGGAAGCCTTAACTATTGAGGAAAAGAACAAAGCTACTACAGTTCTCTAGTATGGGAATCAAATGCTACTCTTGAAGGGAACCAATTATGAGTGTTAAAAAAACATTCTTTTTTATATTGAATTGGTAGACACACGGGTACCTTTCCTTGCCTATTTAAAATATTTTCTGAATGATCAAAAGATTGAATTTGATATTGTCTATTTGTGTATTTTTAATTTTAAAAAGATTGAATAATTTAGATTGAAGATCTAAGATAAAGCTGCCACAATGTTTTGTTAGTATCATTTATAATTTTTATATCGACTTTTTTCCAATTTGAAAATCAAACCTTGTGTATAAGCTTTATGATGTATGTAATTTTGTATGGCATAATAATTATATTTACTCTTTATTTCAAATTGAAATATGTTGTTTTGGTTTGATGAGGTGTGCTATTTTCTCTATTGTTTTATGAAGTGGGTTTTATTGGGTTTGAAAGGGTATAATTCGAAAGAATCTTTATCAATATTATATTATATTGTTGTCGGTAATTATATCAACAAATGGTAGAATATAATCACTCCACCAAAATAATAAATCACATTAATATAAGGAACTAAGAAAGGAGCTTTAAAAATCTTCAAGACATCAATAATTAATTCTTAAGAACATGTAAAATTTTATTAATGTAATTATTTCTTATTATTAGTTCCAAAGAATATGTAAAAAATTTATTGACAGGTACAATAATATGTCATTTTTTATTATTAGTTCTTATTAATGATTAATAATGTGATTAGTTCTTATTATTAGTTTTTAAGAATAATTAAAATCTTTCATCGATGTGTACAAGAATATGTCATTTTCTTTTCCTCCCTTCTTTTGCCCTGAATCACAAATTGGGTTGATTTTTTATCCGAGTTATTGTTTTACAAGTCATTTCGTCATATAGAAATATATATTGGTAGATAACCATGAAGTAATGAATATCAAGGTGAAGAATACACAAATAAAGTGATTAAATTCATAAGCACCATCAAAAATAATGGGTTAGTTATAGATGGTGAATTATCCCCGAATATCAATTATGAAACTTTAGGAGCTAAACAAAAACAAGAACTTGATATAATATTGACATATTATCATTAACATGTAATTTTATTTCGTTATTCATAATAATTCAGGGAACAATAGGAATTGGAAAATCGTATGTGATTGGTGCCATTCATCAAGCACTTTTAGATGTATCATTCCCACAATGTTTCCCTCTTCTATTACTTGCACCATAAGGAGTTGCAACATTTATTATTGGTTTCTTAAAGATCCGTTCGCAACTTCAAATCCCTATTACATATTTTGCATAATCACAAGGAACAAGGCTTACAAATTTCCAAGAAGTGATATGCGACATAAATTATATATTGAGTGATGAAATTAGCTTCATTTCAAAAAAAATGTTAGAAAACATGGACTCCCTACTTTGTCAAGCATTCCCTAAAAATCTGATCTCTGATTTAGAGGAATTTCTATGATTTTGCAAGAGAAAGAAAAACTACTTTTGAAATGGAAGGCTTTGGAAGAAGATTACATATTTTGCATAATTGGAAGGAACAAGGCTTACAAATTTCTAAGAAGAGATATGCAACACAAAATATATATTGAGTGATGAAATGAGATTCATTGGACAAATTTTGTTAGAAAACATAGACTCCCTACTTTGTAAAGCATTCCCTAAAAAAGTATACATCATTTTTAGAGGGATTTACATGATTTTGACAGGAGAGAGGAAAACTAATTTCGAAATGGAATGATGAGGAATAAAGATTGAATTCCTTAGAAAATAATTAATGTCATCTATGTAGTAAAAATTTCATCTTATGATTTTTCATTTAATGTTATGTACATTTCACATTTCGATTCTTATGAAATAATTCTTTATTTTTCATCTAATCTTATGTACATTGCACACTTGGATGTTGTAAACAAAAAGAGGTGTTAATACACAAATGCAAACAAATAAATTAACCAAACTAATTCATAAACTAACACTTCTAATTGCTACCTCAGATAGAGCAAGATGGAAAGGAAGGAGAATATAATACTTGCACTTACCTACAAGATTGCACAACTCCTCCTTTGATGTGGTGGATTTGCTCTTGGATTGTTTGTTGGATGCTTCATATTTTGGAGACACTTGGGCAACACCTCCCCTTGATTTTTCCTTTGATTTCTTGATGAGGAATGAAGGAATGATAGAGTGGATGGATTGATTGAGTGATAAAAAAGGAAAAGTTTGATTATAGATTTCAAGATATTCTAAACTTGCAAGCTAGCTCTCATGGAGGAGGAGAGCTCAATTTATAGTTTTTGGGTGGTGGATTAAATGGATAGGATGTAGCCATGTTGGATTTGGATCAAGGGTGGAGGACACATGTGAAGAATGGATAATTCTTGAGTGGAAGGCTCTAGAATTTGAATTCAAATTCTATGGAGGGAAGATGCTTCTATTGAAGGTTAGCGAGGCTTATAGATTTAGAGGTGTGAGGACGTGATTAGGATTAATATTAAATTAGGTTAATAAATTATGATTAGGAGTGAGGTTACATGGAGAGGAGCTAGGTGTAGGGATGTGTAGGGTAGGTGGGTAGGTAGATATAGGAATATTAAATTCCTAGAAAATGTTAATAAGGATTAAAATAGGATAATATGATATAATAATGAAATAAAAATGATTAATGATGAAAATGGGATATTGGATGAATAAAAAGGATTAATAAGGGAATGATAAGATAAATAATAAATGGTGAATATGATAAAAATGGATTAATAATAATAATTAATCTTATGATTAATTATTATATGGGTGATGTTGGGATATTTGGGAGACGGGTTAATCATAATTAACTAGTCGACATTTCAGATGTCTACATTTTCCCTTGTTTCAATGGTTATTGCATAGTAATGACTATTTAAAAAAAAAAAGAAAAGATGCTAGGATAGTGATATGATGCCCCCTCGAGGGGTTAGGCGGGGAGGAATGAGTCGGGCGACCACTCAAAAAGAGGAGAGGCTTAAGTTAGTAGATGAGAGAGGATTAGAGGATGTGAAGATAGAGTGGAGAGCTTGGATTATAGTATTCCCCAATCAAGGGGTTAAGATGAATGATATTGGATTTGAGGATTAGAGAAAAGATGAAGATGTAGGATTAGAGGATTAGAAGATACGAGATTAGCATATTAAGAGAGATTGTTAGAGGAATAGGAGATTAGAAGATTAGGAGAGAGGATTAGAGGAATAACAGATTATAAGATTAGGAAAGTGGATTAGAGGAATAGGAGTTTAGAATATTAGGAGATATTGGATATTGGATATTGGATGCCCTAGTCAACGATGTATGATAAGGGTGAAGATTTTGGATTTTGGATTAGAGGATACCCCAATCAAAGGGTTAGGTTGTGAGAACTTGGGAGTTTAGATGTGAGGATGTTAGATTTTAAGATGTTGGATTTGAGGAAGTTAGATTTGAGAAATGTTTGAAGTTGATTTATAAGAGGATGTTAGAAGATGCCCCACCAAGGGGGGGATTTATGTTGTTAAGTAAGATGAATAACATTTGGATGTTGATATTGATTGATTGATAAATGATTGGTTGGATGGGAGGTGTGAGGAGGGTAGACGATGATGAGGATTAGGTGTGGATGATGATAAGGCTACAAGATGATGATATAAGGAGATTTTTTACCATAAAGTGCCCACTGTTATCATCATTAGCAATGTTATTGATGTCTCAAAGAGCAAGCTACATTAAGACATAAAGACCATGATGATTAAATTGCCAAATGACCTTTGTCCTCTTATCATTGGACATATTAATAAAAAATATGGTTGTCATATCATTAAACCGTGAAAAGGAGAAAGAAACAAAGGGGGCCTCATATCATCAACCAAGATGTAAATGCAAACAAACAAGTAAACACACACAAGCAAAAACACACTAATTATGATTTATATATATATATATATATATATATATATATATATATATATATATATTTTGAATGTTTTAATTTTTAGATTTCATATTTTTAGATTTGTTTAGATTTTTGGATTATGAATTGTAGATGTTTGGAAAGTCCCAAAGTTTGGTTGGGTAGTGTGCACTACCAAAACTTTTACAAGGCTAAATAACTATACTAACACCACATAGTCTATTAACAAAGCTACAAATTTACAATAGTAACATCAAGATCTTAGCTTATTCGAATGCTTAAGAAAACTAAAATGATATCAATCAATCTAAGTTATAGCATGCCTACTTGGTGTGAATTATTAATTAAAATGGATGTATACAGACCACTAGTAAATCAAATTGGGTTGTTGCTACTTCAAAATGGTGAAAGGATCTCTCTAACAATGATTACAAGGCCATATTAGATATTCATTTACTAACCAAACATGAAGACTGGATGCAAAGATTGAGCAAGCTAATCCATCAATGGAAGTAAGGCTCTTCATCATATGTCTTATATGATTAATATTATTCAAAGTACGATGTAAAGTGTAAACATGTATGTGATTTCCTTTATATATCTTTCTATTGTTAGAGAATATTTCATCTTGGTGCAGTGGGACTAAATGATAAAGGAGATTAAGGCTTGTTAATATTGATTAGTGAAATTAACAAGTGATTAGCATGTGAGGTGCCTTAATTGACCAATTAGAATCAATTAAGAGACTAGGATAATCTTTTGAAGCCTTTTAAGATGTCTTTAAGGGAAATGGGGTGATTTTGAATGCTGGAAGAAGGGTATTAACCAATAAGAGGGTCTATTGATCAAATACAAGGCTAATTGTTTTCTTGGAAGAGGATTATAACTAACTATATGTCATCAATTAGCATCCGGAATGTGATGGAGGTTAGTTAATCAACAACGCGTAGTTAATTAACCAAAATAGAAGGAAACATTAGTTAATTAGCAAAAATCACTAATCATAATGGAAATGGTAAGAATGAGGGTAATTAGTGCACTTTTAGCAATAAAAATGCATAAGTGGAATTTAGGTGTTTACATTTTCCCTGTTTGAGGTGAAGTAAGTCACGTCATTTCAAACATAGTAGACAAGCTTAAACAAGTAATTTTGAAGAAAAATTAGTAGAATGAAGGATGCCCCCTCGAGTGTCGATGGGGTGATAGAAGAAGTCAATCGACGATCGAAAATGTGATGGAAATGGGTAGAAGAAATAGGGTAGGGATAAAAAATATTTTTACCGCCCCATGTGTTTTGGAAGAAAAATGAATAGTGATAAGACATGATAGTGAAGAATATAGAAATAGATTTTGCATCCAATCGTTCAATAAATAACTTTGTTTCATCATGTTGCTTGTGATCTACATCATCGACCCTTATTAAAATAAACACATACAACAAAAGTGTAAAATAACATGAAAAGATATAATACTAACATTTATTTATTACTAAAAATGTGTAACTCCATGCAACATACATAATGCAATGCAATACAAGAAAGTAAACCAGATAACCTAATCAGAGAAACAAGTACAATCACACATACTCAAACAAACAACGTTCAAGATAGTTGCACCAATGTTTTTGTTATCAAGATTTTATTCCTAAATGTTCGTGTTTTAACAACATGGTTTAAAAATGGTGCCTTAAGAAAGTATATATGCGGGGGGAATAATAGAGGACACAAGTAGTCCCATGAAAAATCATTCATGTGCTATGACACGGTCTCTGCAACTATATTGCACTGCAGTAATACCGACATAGTAAGAAAACTAGCTTTGTTAATGGAGGTAGATCAAAATGATCCACGAGTCATTTGTGACAAGAACAAACAAGAACGTAAGAAAGACTAGTGTACGCTTATCCCTTGGTTTTATTGGAGTGATACATGGTTTTATCAATAAAGAGGTTTATTACTGGGGGTAATGCTTACTAGCCCATTTATATTCATATTTACACTTAATAGTATACTGTGGTCAGAAGGTCATGGGTCCCACGACATTACTTCATATATGTGTCTGGGATCGTATCACCATAGGGTGCCCATTAGGATTGTCACGACCTGTGGCTCTCGGTATGCCATCTATTATGGGTTGGGTAGCAGTGGGCGAGGACATTCGTGGGAACACTGGAGACACACCTTAATACAGTGATCCTTTGATGAGTACAACTTCACATGATTACATGACGACCATATAAATTGTATCGTTGACCGGAGGATGCACTAGAGCTAAACACAACAGAGTTGATCATTTTTCATTGGGGAGCGGGGACCACATCAATGAGTGGTATTGAGAGGATAGAGTTCAATGCCATTTTTAAATATATTGGTATATATTTAAAAATATTGGTATATATTTAAATTATTTGATGATAATTATCTTAAAATAACTTAAATAGTTATATGAATTGACTGATTGACAAGCATTAATAAATGCCAAGCCACTTGACTATTTCTTATTTTTTGGTTTAATAAAAAAGAAAACCCTATATCTCAATAAGGGTAAAAATTAGTCAAATCATCCTTTCTCACCAATCAAAATACCAAAAATGTAATTTACCAAAAAATATATTCATGTAATTGTGTCAATTCAAAGTTTACACATTAGAAATCTTGGCATAGCAGAAAAATTCTTGTATATTATTGGCTCACAGCAACATAAATAATTAAATGACGTGAAAGGTATATAATGAGTTTGTCTGATTTTTTATCACAATTCTCATTTATTTCTCGTTAATTTCTAGTTGAATAGTAGAGAATATTTTTCTTCATAACCCCGAAAGATGTTACCTCTTGTATGATTGACTTTTGACCATATAAATCATTCTCCCACTTTCTTCTAAAGGTAACATTTTGTTTCTCGTTCTCTTATATCTTTGGGATTTTTTATGTTTCACGTATATTAATGTTCCCAGAATTTACTCTTTCATTTTAGAGATTGCCTCGATAAAGTAAGTTGTCAAGACCTTAAAGGTTTGATTTTTTTTTAGCTTACCCCTAAATCCCACATTTTTCACAAATATGGTAAGGAAGTTAGTCGTCGAGATTCTAATATCTTTTGGTAGAGAATTAAATATGACATAGAATACATTCCAAATTTTTGGATCCAATGTGTCTTCCATTGGATTTCCCGCTACCTTGGAATGAGTCGTATGTGGAAATGCATATAATCCTCACTCATTTGTACCAATTACATACATGTATTGAATACCATGAAGACTAGGTCCATGTCAACTCAATGACGTGGAATATAGTGCAACTTATGGATCCAATAGGTCTTTTTGGGTGATGTTTATGAAGATGCACATATTCATGAGATAAAAGATATGTTAAAACAACCCATGCCTTCGCAGCCAGCCATTAATAAGAAGAAATCCATTATGGTACCGGCTTGAATTAAAGTGATTTGATTTGGACTAATGTTATTCAAAGTATTTATACTCTGTTTAAACCAAATTATATTTGAGCATTCATACTCTATGAGCTTAAATTTAGAATTTTGACTTTATGTATTTCCTGTTAGCATTTTCATATATGATTTACAATTTGAGGTAAAGTACTTTGGATGGATGAGGTACCTATATTTCATAAATAAAAATGTACATATGTAATGATGCCCGAGGATGCCCTTATGCAAGTTGCACAAATGATAGGGGGCTAGATCTAGAATATAGAAAATATCTAGTAGGTGTGGATGGAATAGAACAAATTTTCCCTTCCTATGTTGTGGATGCATTCCTTGCCCTTAAATGGGCATACTAGATGAATGCCTTTGAAGTGTTGTTGTGCCTTTTAATGCAATCTTAGGTGATAATAGTAATGATAGTGTTTGGCCCTTCATTTGAAAGCATAACTATGTATTTATATGATTCCCTTGTTTGAATTTCATAATTGACAACTGAAAGGCCGACCCATAGCAATAAAAAGTAATTGAGAAGCGAAAGGGGCCCAAAGGGGTAGGAAATGGATAAAGAGGGACAAGAATACCCAAGAGGATAGAAATGCATGATGTTGTTGTTTGAACTGAGCACTAGTGTCCGAGGCCGTAGAAAAAATAAAATAAAACAGTCAAGTGTCGACAGGAGTGCAAGATGTATAAGGACAATGAAAGTATAAAAGACAACTGTAAAAGGAAAATGAGATTTGTCAATTACTCCTTTTCTTTCTTATGAATCATGTAAATTCTAGCATGCTTTTAGGACCTAGAAATGTACCTTAGTGCATATATTTTTGACTACATTTCTTCTCCACTTTTGTTATTGAGTGAATACCCGATAACATAAAGTAGATAGAAGATGTGTACCTTATGACCCTGTAGAGAAATGTGTAGTCGATAGCGTGTCGAGTGGATAAGTGAAGTGTGAAGTGATCGCAAATGTGAAGCGTGGAGACTAGGAAAGGGAAGTGGACCCTAGGTGTGAATCATATGTGTAGAGTGTTGTTGTAACCTATGTTTGATGATGTAAGAATATCCTTGTTGCGTATTAAGGAAGGTCTCGCAAAAGAAGAGAGAGAGTAGTCAAAGTTTTTTTATGAGAAATTTGATTAAAGTATGCATAGGTATGGAAAAGTGTGTCAAAGTATTAGTAAAGGAAAGTGTGCACCTGATGTATAAGAGTGTAAAACATAGAAAGATGCCCTAAAATGCTATTAAAGGTGATTTTTTTGGGTGATCTAACACTGAGGGTGATTTTTTAGGTGATCTCACATCAAGTATGAGTTTTTTAGGCGATCTCACACTAAGTGTGAGTTTTTTTAGCGATCTCACGCCACAGGAGAACAGTGTTGGGGAGAGAAGTATAGATTTTCCCTTATTACATGACTTCTTCCCAAAGTGCCACTGCAGATGAAACGTTTCGATTTTTTCCTGATTAGTTTCGATTTGTTCTAATTATAGCTGATTGCAACTTATAAACCAAATTTTGTACTTGGAGGAAAGTGCCTGCTGCTGGAGAATTTCTCTAAAGACTGTTGTGAACTTCGTTGAACTAAGAAGTTGACTTTATTTCCCCTGGGACATTAGTGCCCAGGGGAGGACACAAGCACCCACCGCTACTGTCCAAGACTGGGCGCTAGTGTCTGAATTGAGATTCTGACCCAAGTTTGATTCTAAGTACCAGTTTTGTGACTGTAAACTGTGACAATGCTATATTGTATTGTGTTGTTCCGAAGATTTGTGTTACTGTAAGGGTGATTTGTTCACCCAATAAATGCCCCCTTTTTAAGGGTACATGCGACGAGTGTCGGAGCATGTGGTCCAAAGGAGAGGACATGAAACTTATCTAAAATGGATACCTGCAGGGGGTAGGGGATGTGCATGGTAGAAACCATGACACAAGAAAATAAAGTAGGCTAGTAACAAGTGTTAGTAGTAAAGATAGCTATCATGTCGAGAAGACAATGTAATAAGCAACTAAAAGACAAGATGGACTCGCAAAAAGTGGGTTTCCTACATGGGATATTGCTCACAATGTCACAAGACAATCAGGGGTGAAGTGGCCATAAGCATACAATGATCAAACAATACGTTGGGCATATCCCACAAACAACAACAAACAATAGCAAGTAATAGTAAGCAAAAAGTGACATATAGGCATGGTTGTAAATAGTCCTGCATGGAAAATGCTACACATGAAGCACCCGTTAGCATGTTATAAAGATAAAGAGTATGTCAAAGTGTGTATAGATTAGAAAAAAGTAACGTAACTGTAATGAGAAGTAGTGGAGAATGTAGCAATAGAACCTGAGATGTGTATAATGTGAGAGTAGGGAAAGTAGATACCCCTAGGAGCCTTGGTGGGACTGGAAAAAGATACATCGTCAAGTATCATTATATCACGTAAGGAACTGTAAGAGATCTGCATTCACCTCAAAATACCAAGTGAGCGTGCATGTGTGTATATAAAAATATTTTGACATACTAAGTATCTAACTAACATAAAAAGTATAGTGCAACATGTAAGTAGTATAACCAAGAAACTGTCAACAATAAATGCAAGCAAGATATGCAAATGTGGTGTGTGAGTGTGATGGTATGATATGAAAAATGTGAAGGTGGGGTGAGTTTTTTTTCCTCAACGTATGTGTGTGAGGTGAGGTTCATTTATATAAACCCTCAATAATCAAGAATGAACCATATAACAAGAGTGTTTCACCGGGTAATGGGGCAAGGTGTGAGATTCGGTGATGTGGTGAAGCTCGTAAAGGTATGTATGAAGCATGCAGCGAAAGAGAGTAGTAGGTTCTAGAAATGATATATCATGAAGCCCAGAGCGTGAAGTGTATAGGATGTGAGGTTCATGGATGAAGTGATCACTCAACAGTCAAGTGTGAGTCGAGCACGAGAGTGTGGAATTAGGTAATAACGATACAACTGTGTACTAAAGGTGTAAGAGTGCTAAGAAAGACCAATCATGAATCACAGAGCGTGAAGTTTAATGGTAGACACTAGTGACAACTGATAGTGGTGGAGGTGGGGGAAACATTATGCCCCTAAGGTATGTAAGGGGTGGAGAATCAAGTAAACTCATCAATAATATTGTCAGTGTCAGGATCGTAACCAATAGGATTTGGATTGGAGAACTGGTATGTGATAGTGTGAGGTTTACCATGGAGAGAGCCAGTGCAATGTAAATTACACATTCCCATGGCGTATTCTTCATCAGTAAAAGGAGGTTGTGGAAAATCATGTGTGTGCCAGTGGGTGAGGTTTTTCATATTAAAACGCATCTAAAAGATGTTGGAAATGGTATATTAGTGTGATGGGGATCAAGAGTGCAACCAGTATAATCGAACTAGGATTAGCCAAGGGTGAGAGAAGAGGAACAAGGAGTGCATGTAAGAAATACTGACAAATGGAAGACACAAAGACCATAAGAAACAATAATGAGTACATGTACACGGTATAGGTGGGGAGAGTGAGATGGAAGGAGGATATCATCGAATATAAATCATAAGTGAGCTAAACCTTCATATACCAATAAGAGTTATGTATAAATAAGGTACATGTAAATGGATTGAGTAGCAGGGTGGGTGTGACCAGAGGAGAAGGCATGAGATCTAGCATATGAATAACCACTGGAAGGGAATCATAATTGTAGTAGAAGGAGCTAATTTTTTAAATTGGTATTTTCCTAGGCTAGTAGTGACAAAGGTTTCATGGAAATAGGACTCATCTATCTCAAGTGGAGTGAATTTTAGTTTGCATAAATTTTCATCAATGATATTTATGACATAAACTTCATCAATAGAATCATCGGTGAAGGAATTATCTTATTGGATAACATTGTCAACGACATTAGGAGTGAAACTAGATGTAAGGGTAGGAGGGGTAGTGATAGGTGGAGTATTAGTGGTAGTGGTAGAGGGAGACGAGATAGGTGAGATAAGGTCAGTTGTATGTGTAGGTGTGGAGGGAAGCTTGATGGAGGTAGCTGCAATAGTGGGAGCACTAGATTAACTAACATCATATGTGTTGAGGTTATGGTATGGACTAGGATGCACTTTGGAGGGATGGGCGTGAAAATGATTGGATATATACGACAGAACTTGAATGGGTCAAGGTCAGCAGAAACGGTATGCTCATATTCATCATGTAAAAATTTAACACGCCTATGAAGTGTAGAAGGAACAACATGCATTGCATGAATTCATGGTCTACCAAGTAAGCAGTTGAACTGAAATGATGCATCTATGACATAGAATAGAGTAAGAAGTATTTTAGGCCCAAATTATAGAGGAAAAGTGATGGTGACCATACATGTGCAAGTAGTGAAATCATAGCCGCGAATCAAAGTAGAGGATTTATTGATTAAACTATCAAAAAAATTATTTGCTTGAGGAGAGATAGAGGACATAAATTTAGTGAAGATCCATTGTCAATGAGTACATGTTTGATACAAATGGTACCGATAGTAGTGGTAATAAGAAATGGTGTAGGAATATTGCTAGCGGTAGTAGGTAGATATCTTCATCACTGAAGGATATAACATGTGGAAGGTTTTTGAGAGACTGAATAAGATGCGTAAATATAACATGGGAATTATCACTTTCAATATGAATGGAGCATAGGGCGACCTCTAAGGTATGACTACAATTAGGTGCACTTCGTAAAATATCATAAAGATATATTATTGCCAGTGTTTTTTTGAGTTATTCAATGATGTCATATCCTTTAGAAGTGGTGGTAGGAACTGAAGGGGTGACATGCGGCGGGATAGATACGGGTGGAGTTGTAGGTGGATGGTTGAAGGAGTGGTGACTACATTAATATTTGGATCAAATATAGGAGTATTGAAGTGGGGGGTTTTGGGTATGGACTTGCATAAAATCAGTAGTGGTGGTGGTCATGCCACGAACTTTGGTTTGAGCAAAGAATGGATAAGAATATTGATCCATGAATCTGAAAGACGGGGATATAATCCCATGCATTTTTAGAAGGTAGGGTTTGAATGATGGGTTCACCAAATGATTTAATATTTTTTAATTAAATTTTATGGCAAAGTAACCACTATAATAAATGAAGTGCAAATAATAAAATACAATAGTTTGGACAAGCTACAAACATGCAATAATATTAAAACCCTAAGCAAGAGAGAGAGGACTTAGTTGATTCCCGAGGAATCTAGAAGTTTTTTTGGTAGGTTAATGACTTAAACAGACTGGAAGCAACAATGTCAGGGCTCGTTGAAGGTTTTGAGACTCAGAACTATACAGGATAGAAGTGATCATAGGCGGCTAGGAGTCTCAGAGTCTCTGGACACTCGTGACTATGTCTGGGCAAGGCTAGTGTCTGTGTGAACAACCCAGATCTGATATTTTTGTGTGAAAAGAGGTTCATTGTTAGTCATTGATTGTCACGCTAGTTTCTCTCCTTGATCGACGAATGTACCTGTAACTTGCAAGAAAAAATTTCACCTACACATACCCACAAACCTCATCAAACCTAAAAATAAAATGCATAATGGGGAGTTAGACTTCCCATGCCAGTCAGCCGAAGAGTTAACTTGTGACCGATCATGCACTACATCTTAGACTCCATGTAGTTCTCCATTCTTGTATGTGTAATAATGCCCTAGGATGCCCTTGTGTAATTTGCACACACAATAACGAGCTAGATTTAAAATGTAGAAAATTTATAGTATGTGTGGATGGAATAGAATAAACTCCCCCTTCATATGTTTTATATGTAGAAGTATGTAACCCTTACCCATGAATGGCTGTGCTAGATTAATTCCTTTTAAGTGTTCTTGTGCCATTGAATTTAATCTTAGGTAATAATAGTAATGTTACTGCTTGGCCCTTCATTTTGAAATCATAACTATGTATTTATATGATTCCCTTGTTTGAATTTCATAATTGACAACTGAAAGGTCAGCCTATAGTAATAAAAAGTAATTGCGAAGAAAAAGGGGCCCAAAGGGGTAGGAAAAATATAAATAGGGATAGGAGTACGCAGGAGGATAGAAATGCCTTGCGTTATTATCCAAACTGGGTGCTAGTGTCTGAGGCCATAGAAAAACAAAATAGTCAAGTGCGGACAGAAGTGCAAGATATATAAGGCCAATGAAAGTACAAAAGACAAAGTAAAATGCCAAGGTGAGTTTTCAATTACTAGTTTTCTTTCTTAGGAATCATGTAAATGCTAGCATTCTTTTAGGACCTAGAAATGTACCCAAGTGCATTGATTTTGTAACTATAATTCCATGTCATTGGTGAATCATTATTTTTGTTTTTCATCCCAAAAACCTCACCCATGCGTCCCCTTATTCCCGTAACTTAGGTAACTATGAAATTTTATGAGTAAAATATCTATAATTTTTTTACTGAAATCAACTTATGCATTGATAACATGGAAAAGTAATCTATAATCATTTAAAAGTGATCTTAATACCCAAGACAATGATGGAATGATGATACTAGTTTGAAATTGTTTGTGTAATTTTTACATCTTTTACATTGTGATTATTATCTCGACATTGTTGATATTATAATTATGTGTTTATTGACTATTATTTTGTTACATTTTTTATTATGTCATTTTTATGTTCTTATTTTCTTTGTGTCATATTTTCTTCGTATTGTTTTATCATTTCTTCTTTTTAATAGCCATATTAGGCTTTGTACCTTTGATTTTTGTCTATAGTAATTTTAATTTTCTTACTTCTCTATTTTTCTCTATATATTATTTTTGGCATCAGATAGAACCTTGATCATTTTCATGGGATTTTAACCAATTTTATCAATAAATATATTCATATCTTTATGAAAATGGTCTCATGCCTTTTCTAGATTCTTGGTCAAAATCTTATTTCATGTAGTGTTGTGCCCCTATTGTTCTCGTTTTGTTATTAAATGTTCCCATCAAATCAATATTTCAATTCAAGAAATTTGAATTCATAAGTACATTCACTACCGAATGTAGACCTTATATCAATAATTGTATCTGTAATTCCCCTCCATTTTAGTCCTTGATTCGTTTAGTGATAGATTGAATAAAAAAATTCCTCAACCTTGGAAAAAGGTCCATGGCATATGTGCAAGTGGGGGAAGATTCGTTTAGTGATAGATTGAATAAAATAAAATAAGACTCCTCAACCTTGGAAAAAACATCCATGACATATGTGCAAGTGGGGGAAAGATATTTTCAATGTTTAATTTTTTGTTTGTATTAGCTAGAGCCTCTTTTCTCAGAAATGTGTCAAATTATCATCTCAAACCTTATAGGCATCCATCCAAACTGAGTCAAAACATGAGCTTGGAACAAATGACAAGATCCAAGGTAGACTCCAAGACTTTTACCTGCTCCACACGTGATTTTATTCCCAAAAGAACCAAGAGATTTGAAACTGGTATGGACCCCCATCACACCGAGCGGAAAAGGTAGCCATGGGAGCTTGAGTACAAATCCAAATGACAATGGTCAAAAAATGTGCAAGTTTAAAGCTATTCTTCACAACCTCTCTAGTATACACTTAGCCATGCCGAATGGGATCTCTGGACAAGGTATGCACCTCCATCAAATCTTAAAGGATAGAGAATTTATGTCGATTGTGATAGTTTTGGACGCGTTGGGAGTTGTGTTTGCAGTTGATGATGCACTCGATGTTTGGGAGATCCATTCTTAAAGGCATTAAACATCTTGGCATGTTCTTCAATAATGTTGTTTCCTGGGACGTACCTTGACCATGCGAGTTCATTTTTGTTTTCTATTATAGGTCATGCATTTCATGTGGATGAAGCTTGGTTTTGTTTTTTATTTTGGTGTGCTAAATGGATCCGGGTAGTTGTGTGGTTTTTTTTATTGAATGACATGCTAGGTGGTGACACTATTTTGAGGAGACTCTAAAATTTATAATTAATATGTCATTTAAACTTGTGGTCGTGGCATGTATTTTTAATTAGGTGCATGATCCTATGGTGGCTACATGGATGGTTCCCTGGGCCATGCTGGTTAGCTTGAAGAAACTCTAATTTTTTTATTATTACCTTTTGCACAAGCAAATTTTGTAAGGGAAATGTGTGTATGTGTTTTCTTGGTTCTTGAGGATCAAATACAAAAATAGGGTCTCATCTTTTACTTTGGCAACTCTCTTTGGTTTGGGTAGGATAAGAAAAATGGCTTTAGTGGTTTTGAATGTCTAGATAGTTGTGTATGCAAAGGACGGGAATGATTTAGGGGCATGAGTACTTTGCTAAATTACCCCAAAGAAATGGGGTTTCTAGAATGCAATGAATTTTTAACTATTCCCAAATACAAACAAAATATGGTTTATAACCAAACCATAACAACTTACCTTAGTAATAATAAAATTACCTATGCTAAATTAACCTAGGTAAACTATGTTTACCTAACATCCCCCCCTTAATTTTGCATTGCTCAAGGGATGAGAGAGAACTCTCGAACAACTGAACTTTGTCACATGCAAGTGACTTTGTGAAGATATATTCTCGTTGTTCATTGTTGGGAAAAATTGAAGTTGTATGTTGTGTTTCAAGACATGCTCGCGTATGAAATGAACATGTACCTCGATGTGCTTTGTTCTCTCGTGAAACACTAGATTGCAAACAAGTTTGAGAACACCTTCATTTTCTACATACATGGTGGTAGGTTTTTCTGTGGTATTCCAAGTCCTTCCAAGTATGTGACATAGCCATATCACTTGCAGATAACTTCCACTCGCAAACATGATATTTAGCTTTTTGTAGAAGAGAGAGAAACAAAGTTTTGTTTCTTGCTTCCCCATGATATCGATCCAGATCCCAAAAAGAATACAAATCCAAAAGTGGATTTCCTATCATCAATGTTACCTGCATGATCTGGAATCGAATATCCAGTCAAGAAGAATTTATCATTCTTCTTGTACTCTAGACCAAGATCCATTGTACCCTTGAGATATCTCAAGATTCACCTTGCTGCCTTCCAATGAAAAACTCTGGGTTCCTACATGAACCTGGAAAGATAGCTCACTACAAATCTGATATTTGGTCTAGTATAAGTTAGGTAAATGAGACTCCCAATCAACTATCGATAGAGAGTTGCATCTACCATAGGAGATGGATCTAAATGAGATAATTGTAGTCTCATCTCCATAGGTGTAGTAATAGGTGTGCAATCCATCATCCTAAATTTCTCGAGTGTTGTCTTGGTATACTTCAACTGAGAAACAAATATGTGATTCTCTTTCTTCCATACTTCCAATCCAAGATAGTAGTGCATGAGCCCGAGATTTGTCATGTCGAATGATCGATTAAGATCTTTCTTCATTGCATCGATCATCTTCACTGAACTACTAGTGATGACTAGATCATCGACATAGACAACAACAATCACAATCTCCCCCCTTTTTTTTGAGGTAGAGATTGGGATCATATGGATTTCTGATGAATCCATGTTGAATGAGATGCTCATCAATTTTGATGTACCAAGCCCGAGGTGCCTATTTAAGGCCATATAAGAGATTTCTGAGTCTACATACCTTTGTTTCTTCTCCAAGTACAACATAACCCTCAGGTTGAGTCATGTAGACTTCTTCTTGTAGATCTCCATTAGAAAGGCACTTTTCACATCCATCTGATGGACTTTCCAACCAAACTGTGCAAGCTAGAGAAAAGATCATCCTGATCATTTTGATCTTAGCTATGGGAGAAAATGTCTCCTCATAGTCTATGCCTTCCTTTTTTGTGCATACCCCTTTTTACTATCAATCATCACTTTATACTTTTCTATGGTCCCATCTACTTTGTACTTTGTTTTGAATATCCATCTGCAACCAATGGGTTTCTTCCCTGGTGGAAGATCAACAAGTTGCCAAGTGTTTTTTTCATCACTGATTGATATTCAACATCCATGGCATCTTTCCAAGCTTTTGACTGTAGGGCTTCTGGATAGTAGAGGGCTCAACAGATTCAACAACTCTACTCATCAAAGAAAAGTTTACTTCTTCTCATGCTTTACTGTAAGTTCGTGGTCCAATGGTGGATGTATTCGATGGAGCATCCAATTTTACATCTCGTATCATATTAGTATACCACTTGGGCATACATTGTACTATCTCCCATGGGTCGTGGTCTGTCTGATCATCACCATCATCCCCATCATCACTTTCATCATCAATGGGAACATCAACTTCTATTTTTACAATAGGTGAAATATCTACATCAGGTGAGTCGGAGGAGGAGTCTCAACTTCCTTCTTCTCAAAGAACTCAACATCTCTGCTGGTGTAGACTTTTCTAGTCTTTGGATCCATCAATCTATACCCAAGAGTCTCTTCACTGTAACCAATGAAGATGAGTTTTTGTGACTTCATATCCAACTTCTTTTTGTTTTTCTTGGGTATGTGCATGTTAGCTTTGCACCCGAATACTCTGAGGTGTGCAATAGATGGCTTCCACTTTGACCATGCTTCATGTGGCATTACTCCATCAAGAGCAATTGTGGGCACTCTGTTCAACAAATATATAGTTATCTTTTTTTTCTTCCCAAAATGTCCTCGCTAGTCCAAAATCATCGATCATGCAACACACCATTTCCATGATAGTATGATTTCTTCTCTCAACAACACCATTTGTTGTGGTGTGTGTGGAGGAGGCATTTTCGATGAATCGTGAGCTTGAAGGTAGGATTTGAACTCATTACTGGTGAATTCCCCCTCGATCTCGAGAGTGGAGAGAGATCTGATATGATGACAATCTCATCTCTCTAACCACTTTGAACTTTTGAAGTTCTCAAAAGCTTCACTTTTCTTACGAAGACAAAATATCCACATTTTTCTTGAATAGTCATCAACACAAAGCATGAAGTACTAAAATCCATAATGACTAGGTCTAGGTTGCATCAGACCGCAAAGATCGATATGAACCAGATCAAGCTTACCATGAGCTCGATAAGTACTCTTTTGGAATGAAGCTCGTGTTTTTTTCCTACTAGGTAGTGAGGACACTTATTTGTATCCTTCTAGAGAGATGGAAAACTCTCACCATGTTATATCATGAAGTGTTTCGAGATATTTGAAACTGATGTGACCAAGTCTCGATGCCACAACTGTGCTGATGAAGAATTCTTAGCCACAAGTGCTTGATCATCTCTGTGGACAAAGTCAAGCTGGAACATACGTCCCACATTGGAGGCTTTTTGCAACAATTTTGAGCCTCTTGATTTGTCTCGAATCAAACACACTTTCTTACCAAAATGACTATCAAATTCAATCTTCAGATTGTGATCTAGAAGTTGACTATTGATAATAGATTCTTTGTTAACCCAGGACATATAATACATTTGATAGTCTACAATTTCGTATGAACCAAGAGGTAGAGAAATGTTCCCAATCCCCTGTACTATGTAAGAAGAATCATCACCTAACAAAACATGGTTTTTCAAAGGTGTGTCCCTCATTGTAGATAAACTAGTCTCTGTGCCCGGTCATGTGTCGAGTGGCTCCCGAATCAACATACCAAACAACACTAGATGACGTGGATGGTTCACTAGAATGAGAAGTGTACAAGAAGTCCTCATTTTTGAATGATCTTCTTGCTCAGCTATATTACCTTTGATGGGGTTTTTTCTAGTTCCCCTTTTTGCCCTTGATTGTAGTGTGAATGTCCCTTATGAGATTGTTGATTTTGAGGTCCAGAATTACTTGATGAACCTTTCTTATATGTATTGTACCAACAATATTTTATATCATGTCCTTTGTTGTAGATAGGACATTTCTTATTTTTCTTGTCCCCATGTTGATGTTGATGTTGTTTTTTTGGGATTTTGAGAAGAATGAAATTTTCCTTTTCCTTTTCCTTTCTGATGAGAAGATAGTGTCTGCTCCTCTTCATCATCTTTATTATACATTGCTTCTTCTTGTTGCAGTAGATTCACTAACTTGTCAAAACTAACTATTTGATTGACAAGTTTAGTGTCATCACAAAAATGATAAGAAGGAGGGAGTGCTCTTAGAACAATGGGAATGAGAGTTGTATCAATGACCTCCTCTCCCAAGCTAGAAGTGAAGCCCTCAATTCTGCAACTCTTCTAAGAAAGCTTCCACTTTCTCATTTTTTTGAATTTCAGTGTGTGTAACTGACTCTTGCAAATTCAGAATTGTGTTCTTATTTTTGGCCTCATACATGTGCTCAACTTATCCCATGCTTCTTTGGCTTTTTGGCATCTCGAATGTGGGGTTGCACTTCATTAGAAATTTAAACAAGATTATGACTTTGGCCTTCTAATTGGCCCTATTCAAACTGTCTCTGTTGAGTTGCATCATCTAGTGATCTGGTTGGAAACCATTCACAACAAGCCATATCTCTTCAAACTCAAGTTGTGTTTTGATCTTAGTCTTCCATGCAACATAATTATCTCCTCTTAGGAGCTATGAGTCTGGAAGAAAGAACTTAGGGGCATTGGTGCCCATTTTTGAATTCACTGACAAAGGGTAAGGCTCTTATCACTCCAGGTATATGGTCTCCCAATCTATATACCATCAGTTTGATATACCAAACCTTTCTATATATGCGTGCCCTTTCGATATACCCATGTTGATACGTGGAAGAAGCTCACCCTTTTGATATACCGATGATGTGAAAGAGGTGTTAACGTACGTGAAATAATTTGATACATGGTACCAAGACAATACTGAAAGGGGTCTGTGTGATTATTGACACCGGCTCAAAGAAATATCCTCATATACGTGCGTAACTTTGCTATATACTCAAATAATTTTAGTGTCCAGATTTATGTCGTGCAATCATTCACAGATGGATGGGATGGCTCAAAGTGTGTGCATTGTGTCCTTATTACTCCCCATCGATTTATAGGGACGATGCCCAGATGATGTTATTGCAGCTATATTAGGTGTTAAGTGTAGTAGTAGTAGTCATGACGGACTTTACCCGTAAGCTTCCTAAAGGCACTGTATATACCGAATGCTGTGAAAGAGATCCGAAGATCTCGTGAGTGTTATAGAACCAAAATTTCACTATGATTTTGTTTACAAATCTCTACCATTTTTTATCAATTACAATGTTTACATGGTTGAATATGCAAACTACAAATTAGTACAATCCATTGAAAAATACAACTGAAAATATACAATTACATCCAATATGCAGAAAAATTGAATGACAGGAAAAATGTTTTTTTTTTTTTGTGAGGCCCTGGTGGCCTCCTGAGCTCAGTATGGCTCAAAAATTGTAAAACAGCAAAAAAAACTACTTAATATTGCATTTTTAGGTACCCCCTTTGGAAAATGTTGCTTAGAATGATTTTTTAAGTGAATTGGGAAATTTTTTTGCCCCAAATTAGGTTTTTCCACTAAAATAGGGCAGGTGGGTTTGGTTGTGACTAAGTGGTTTAGTAGTGGTTTTTTCCCCTATATATGGTGGTTGCTTGCTAAATATGCCTCCAAACGCCAATTTAAAAAAAAAAAGGGTAGGGGGGTGAGGGTCGAACCCAACACTTCACTCCCCAAATGATTTCCCACTACCAATAAAGTGCCCAATGCGTTATGTATATAGATTGAAGCACTTTTATTTAAGTGTAAATAAAAATTTTGACTAACCTTTAAACAACGACGTGACTATGTATGATGATTCCACATGAAAACGTATGATTGAAGGTGGTTTAGGTTTAGCTTGTGAAATGGATCTTTTGCCAATTTGATGTATTTTCTTTCCTTTGCCGATTGATTGTTTTTTTTTTGATTGATAGCTCTCCGTTTTTTTTTTTTGTTTGATGTTTATTTCCACATTCATAGGTATTTGCAATGGATGGAGAACGGACATTTGATCATTTGTGTGTGATTAGCTCTTTTTTCTTGGTTGTTTAGCATGTTGTAGATCTTAGACATGAATGCAATATAACTTCGCTGATGCGTGTTGTTTACAACTTCAACAATCGTGGTCCACTACGTGTTGTTTTTGTAATGTTTGTTTTGGATTTGATGCCTCGACTTTGTACATGTAGGGTTGGTCAGGAGATCATCTCACCAAAAATTGATGACTCATTCAATCATGGCTTGGTGGGCTCAACCTGTCAGCTCGATGTAGGGGACTCGCCCCGCATTGCAACTCAAGAGAACGCATGCTAATTGTTTATATATTGTGTGGAAGCATCTATAGGTCAAAGTCCCAAACACTTCAATCACTCAACTCGCCAACGTGGATGCAAGTCAATAAAAAAATTCTTGGAACATAGATGATCTCCAAAGGTCCGGTCTACCAATGTAAATCGATGTTTTGAATGGCAAAAGTAGAAACTCTAAATAAAACAAGCCCAATGTAACTCATTTTCCATCTCAAAAGATAGCTCGGTCTACAACCTTCAAATAAACACCCAACCCGATGTTTAGACCTCCAAATATGGCAACATAGATAATATTATCTGTAACTAAGAATTCCTCTAGATTTAGAAGCAAAACCCCTACTTGGGGAATAATGGAGATCGAACAGAGGTTGTGGGGATGCAGGGATGGGGCTGGGAAGTTACAAGAGGCTGCATAGGCTCTCCAATTATTGCAAATGCTTCTCCAAGCTCCTCTATCTCTATTACACTCTCTCTGCACACCTTCTTGTTCATGGGGGCTCCAACCAGATCTAATACCAAATATAGAAGAGGGATGGAAGCCTCACAAATATTATTGATGTTCAATAAAATCAGTACAATTTAGATGGCCACAATATTTATAGATATTACAAAACCATATACAAATAATGAGGTTGCAACTATGCAACAACAAGAAACTGATTATAAAAGCTTCCAAAATACATCCGGGAAGCACAAAATGTAATATAGACAAATAATTTTATGAAACAATAGAACAATATAAAACACCTAAAAATAACAAAATCATGATACGAGAATATTATTCCCAAATACAAACAAAATATGGTTTATAACCAAACCATAACAACTTACCTTAGTAATAATAAAATTACCTATGCTAAATTAACCTAGGTAAACTATGTTTTACCTTCTGTGTAGTGATAGCTTGTCGAATGCACAAGTGAAGCGTGAAGTGATCGCAAATGTGAAGTGTGAAGACTAGGAAAGGGAAGTGGGCCCTAGGGGTAAAGCATATGCGTAGTGTTTTGGAAGGTCTATATTTGATGATGTGAGTTGCTACTTGTTGTGTATTAAGGAAAAACCTGAAAAATAAGAGAGAGAATAGTCAAATTTCTGTATATGAGAAATCTAAGTAAAGTATGCATTAATTATGTATAAGTGTGTAAAATTAGTAGTAAAGGAAAGTGTGCACTCGATGTATATGAGTGTAAAGCATAGAAAGATGTCCTAAAAATTTTTGAAGGGAAAATTTTTGGGAGATTTCATGTCGAGGGCAAGTTTTTGGATGATCTCACGCCAAGTATGAGTTTTTTTGGTGATCTCACACCTAGTGTGAGTTTTTTGGGCAATCTCACACCACGAGAGAAGAGTGTTGGGGAGAGAGGTATAGATTTTCCCTCTTTCCATGATTTCCTACCAATGTTAGATGACATGTTCTGATTTGTTCTAATTTGTTACGATTTTTTCCTAATTAGTTCTAATTTGTTCTAATTGTAACAATAGACACACAATCACGCACTTTGGGTAATTATCTAGTCTTAATCACATATTATTATTTAAACAATTCCTAAGTAATAAAAGTACTAATTAACCCATGTCTTTGGCCACCTTTATTTTCTTTATCTTGTTACTTTCAGTATTGCACCCGTACTTTCTTAGTATGTCTTTTTAATATTCGGTATTAGTCATCTTGGAGACTAACACCCAACCAAGACACCAACTCCACGTGCCCTTGTCTCCCCTGGGTGCTCCTATCCCCTTTGTAATGTACTCTCACTTTTTGAGTCCTTTCTAGTTGTTTGAGAATCTTATCTTTTTGGTAGTCAGCCTTTTTCGTGGTTAATTACAAAATTCAAGAGAAGGAATCATATAAATATAAATTTATGTGATCATAATAAGGGACCAAGCACTAAGCACTGTGTATCACCACCTAAGGTTATATCCATCAAGGCATCTAAGAGATCCATCGTGCATCCATCTAGTTCCATCACAATGGGACACAAGGGTTGGTTATCTACATCACACTTCATATGAGGGAAGTTTAATCTATTCCATGCACATGTTAACTACATTCTACATCTAGCTACTTGCTCGTTATTCCAAATGTGACCTCGCACAACAAAGAACCTAGGGCACAATTCCACACACACACACACACACACACACACACACACACACACACACACACACACACACACACACACACTAGATTGGGTTTGAGATGTAGTGCGGCGCTTCGTAGTAAGTCCATAATTTTGGCAAGTTGAGGACAAGTTTGAACCCTCATTTGCATCTTTCTTTTTCAGAATTTGATGTCTATTTGAGATTTTTGTGGGTTTATTCTTTATTCGCAAGTTTTCAAAGTGACCTCGGTGATCATGTGATATTTCAATGATTTCCTTAAGGTATTTAGCTAGATCAATTTCAACGTAGACATTTTTTTTAGGATGGGCTTCGTATAATTTGGGGTTCTCTAAGTAAATGAACCACCCTAGGGGTTCAATAAGTTTCTTAATAAATCCCCAAAGGGAGAGAGGCATACCAAGAAACTTAACCCAAATTGGGATTTTGAGCTTAGCTTACTTAAACACTTAGAATTCTCATGTCTAGTAAGAGAACACAACCAAAGAGTTTTAGATAAACCATGTACCATGATTTGCAATGTCTTTACAATGCTCATAATTATTAAAATGAAACATAAAAAATCCCTTAGTTAGGTTTTGAAGCCCCTAAAACTTGACACCATGGGACAACTAGTGGTTATGAACTTGTTGTTTGAGCAAACTCTCCGGGAGGGTTTAACCAAAACCAACTAGGGTGAAATATTCAAGCCAATGAAATTATTTATCAAATTTAAGTAAATCAAGAACAAATCAGCAAATGGGTTTTAGGCTCGTAACTAGTACCTCATGGAGTATAAACTTCCTTTCCTTCATCAAGGCCATTTTTTTCCAAAGCTCCACCGATGATACCTACATAAAACTATGCAAGGTTCAAATAAATTGCCATTAATAAATGCCTTTATGATAGCTAAAGAGAGGAGGGGAGGAGTAAATCAAGGCAATAAATATGTAGAGTAATCAAAATCTTGCATAGATTGAATGGAAAATAAGAGGTGTGATATAATAAGTGTACTATATTTAGGAATATTATCTTTGGAACACATAAATGAAACATTTCATATGATAATAAAATCTATCATATTCAATAAATTATGATACAAACTTATAAGGCCACAAGTGATGCGAGTTTACGGATATATTAAAGCTAGGGTTGAGTATAAACTAAGTGGGCTCAAAAAATATGAAACCATGGGTCGAGTATAAGAATATTTAGGCTCATTAGAATATAAAACCATATTTTGAGTCACATTTAGTGAAAGATGAATTTCTAGATTAAATGTAATTTGGTATGAATTAAACTAAATTTATAGCCTGGGAAATAGTTTACCACTAACAATGCACAAAAAATAGCCACAATACATTTGTAAATAGGTGTAAATAGATACAACTAATCAAACTTAATAATATTATAGAAACATTGGAAAATATAAATAATTAAAAACTACATTAAAAAGGGATTTAGATTTTGTAATTTAATATATGGCAATCATAAATGGGTAGTGAAAAACTTCCATACATAAAGGGAAAGCAAACCCAAAAAATAAATGTAATAGAGAAATTTAACCAAAACCACGGTACTTAAATGATACTACTCTTAATCATAAAATTATACTTATTAAAAATGTTGGTTGTGTATAATATAATAGAGTGACAATATTCATATACTTTAATGTGTTAAAATCCTCATTCAATTATCTAAATTTCACTACGAATAGTTGGGAAACTAGGCTTAGTCTTACTCAGTAATGCTAATGTAACCATAACACCTTGAAAGTATTATTATGTTTTCAGTTGCAGCAATTGATGATTACACATAATTTACAGCTATGTGTGTTGTTACAAAAGTAACAAATCACATAGTTTGTAATTATATGTTTGTCTTCAGCAAGAGAACACAAAATCCCCTAAGGACAGATGTATCAACTTGATGAAGGCCAAAATTACAGAGTAAGTGGAATGTTAATTTTTCAAATAGAAAATAGAGTTACAGATTATAGTAATTGAGAGTTCATTACTAAAGTTACAGGTATTTTAAGGTTCTTTCCTTCATGATTAAATACATCCAATTATGTTATTGAGTTGTTTAGTTCATTATACAATCCATACATAAAACTGAAATGCAGAAAGAAGTACACAACTCAGTTCCAAAATTTGATATTTTATTCATAAAGGATTTAAATGTTTCCCACACAATCCATGGGATGTAACTCAAAAGAAATTCATAACTACTGAAGTAGAAGGTACATGTGCATGAAAATAAAAGTAAAGGAGTATGAAAAACCCATCATTGCCTTGAGTTTCTTTCATCTCCATTGCTCCACTTCCAGCTCTAACTTTACTTCATCTTCATCCTCACTATCCACATTGGCATTATACTGAGAGAAAAGAAAAGAAGAATTTCAGTCACGAGCTCAAGGTTTTGATCCATATTCATGTACTATCTAATTTCATGCAAATGGATCTCCTAACATCATGAGGTATGAGTTATAGGCATAAGATACATCAGAGACAGATACATAATTGACAAGAGTAGTATTCTACATCAGCTCATATGATTCCATTAATCAATCATTTCAGAAAAGAAAGATAAAAGAAGAAAACTATGGAACATGAGAGAGGCCAAAAATCCTAATGTTTTCTAACTAGTTTATCTAAATGTGTAGGTATAGGTAAGAAGAAGGAAATAAACATTAACTTGTTGTGTTTGCATATCAAAATTATTACATTCTACAAGTTGAACTTAAAAAGTGCATTTATTTCATGTTCAGACTAAAGGATGAATATATAAAGATATAGTTGAACTAATCCATAAAAGAAATGCAAGTTTAGTACTGCATATTCTAACAAATGGAATGCATACAAAAGTATATATAATGATGTTGATCAGCTTCAGAGCTTTAGTAGAATACCAAACTGAATCATACTTTAAAGATAACTTGAGAAAAGAAATATTGTACATTGCATAATTCAAGGACACATATTCAAGATATTATCAAAATATGATACAAAACCAAGGTACAGTTTCTCAATTTCAATGGTTAGAATGCTTCCATATAAAAGAATTCATTCAGATCTGTCACAATGATCAAAGTAAAAATTCCAAAAGGGCACATTCTTTTGAACAAAACCATCAAGTACAAGTTTTTAGATGAGATAAAGTACACTTTTGCAGTGTGGAAAATAAGATTGTAGTCTCATACTATCCCAGAGCCACTATTTACAAGAGAATATCATCATCATAGCTAAATGATTTACATAAGGAGTATCTTTAAGGACATAGTAATGAGAATGTACTAAAACAATGCATAAGGGGTGAGTTCAATTGATAAAGAAGAAGAAGCCAAGAATTTTAGATAGTTAAAACATCAAAGAATACATCCATGTGTTGCTAATCAACTACAATTATGTCATATTGATCAAGATAGAAAGGAAAAAGATATAGAGTTTGATCAAATTACATTCAAGTGCAAAGTATCTATCAAAGTATAGTTTAAAGTTACAAATGATAAAGATACAATCTGATTGATAAAGCTAAAAATGAATTATGCAATAAGCATCAATCAAGCATTAATGGAGTTGTGATTATAATGAGATCTAGATAAATTTTCAAGAAATAACAAGTTGAAGCAAAGTATGAAGTACAAGAACAAATCACTTCAAATACTAGTTTGCAACAGGCATTACTTCATATTTCTATAAAGTAAAATAATGAAAAGATCAAAGTCATCACAACCAATAAAAGTGATCAGGAAGTTGTTATTCAAGGAAGAGATGGAAAGAACCATCATGTTTTCAAACTATAGTGATCACATTCCATTGAATGAATGAGTACAAATATTGATACATGATCACTTTAAGTAATTTAGAAGTACATCTAAGCTATGATATCAACTAATCAAAATAAAGAGACAGATACAAAATTCAAGTATTGATCATCCTCTACCATTTACATCCAAATACTATAGTTTTCATCAAGACTACCACCATCAAATAAAACAGATGACAAAGATGTAGTACAATATCTTTCAAAGTAAATATTACTTGCAATAGTTGATTATTAAAATACAAGATACAAAGCTTAAAAAAAAGGGAAACATGAAAATGTTCAAGTACAAGCATTATTCATCCAACTTAAAGACACAAAAAAGAATTTGAGTAAAAAAAATTTTCAAAATATAAATTTTTGAATAAAAATCTCTTTAAAGAATGGTGTTCATCTTTTCAGAAAAGAATATAAAAAGTTCAAACAATAGACTGTTGAAAGTATATTATAATTACTTTAAAGATAATATATAGATGATCAAGAAAGTATATCAACTATGAAGTTGTGAAGGTACAACATCTAAAAAATGAAACATTACAATGAGATTTTCTCTACAACAATGATAATTCTCGTTGAGATTTTTCAAGTTTCATATGCCAACTTATGTTTTGCACAAAGTCCAAGATTTCACAGTCAGATTTACAATTCCTTAGCAAAGTACATTTAAGATGAATGCCTTGGTTACTAAATATCAGAGTTTGAATAATGAGGCAATACAGACTGCAAAAGCCAAATCAATATATACAATAAATAATGCATGGAGAAAATGACAGATGCAGTGGTATAGATTTACAAGAAAATCCATGGAAACCTTGTTGCAACCCAAAAGAAACATTACAGTGAAACCTCATTCGTGCCATTGAAACTCATCTCTCAAAAGATGGAGCCCAATTAAAATAATGGCAATTACTGAAAGAACACAACATTCAGCCCATAATATTCAAAAGCACTAGAGGAATAAGAAGATAACATGTATGAATAAAAAGCCAATAAAATGACCAGGTTCGAGTTTAAAAGGGGCAGAAGAACAAGATACAACCTCCCAAGAATCTTGACATGGTTATTCCTTCTTTTTAACTAGTGAAGATGAACACATAAACCATACAAAAATATTGAAAACCCCAATGGCAAATAAGAAGGTCAAAAAATAAGGCACAAACCTTGATGATTAAAAAATGTAAATGGAGATACTCACCTTTAGGTCAACATGGAGAAACTTTGAGTTACATGTCAAATACATCGAAATGAGCTAAGGGAAGTATGAGGCCTAGTCAAGAAAAATGAAAATTGTGATCCCTACACCTTCAACACTAAAGAAATTTACACAGGGGAGTGTCAACATCAACACAGCCGACTAGGGCTAAAATTAAAAAGTTTCTTCTTCTAACAATGGTGTTTAGATTTAGCCAAACACCTTCATCGCAAACACAGTACAAGCTAAAAAAGCAATAAAGGATGGAGCAAAAACTCATCGTATTTAGAACGAAATTGTCAAAATCCTTAGATTGAGTAGAATACAGAGTGAGCATGATGATCACAAAATCTCTTTGAGCTCATCTTATCAGTCACCAAGCACGAGAATACAAAGAAAGTAGAAAATACATTTATCAGTGCACAATGAAACCCAATATTTCAAACTATTTATAAATGTTTTCTAAAATAGAAATGGAGGAGTTGAAGAAATCATCGAGGTTATAGCTACAAAAAAAAAAAAACTCACCCCCACAGTGTGATTACTTGACCCAATAGATTTGAGCCAAAACCAATCTCCAAACCTTACAATAATGGCGATATCCCTCTTGTAGAGATCGAATAAAGAGAAAACATGAAAAAACATGCAAGTAATCATAGATACATATTCTTATGAGTTCATAGAGAACCACTTTCAGTACAAAATGTAGCATGAAAAAAATTACACAGTGAGCTTCAAACGAAGGCCCATACCCAACTCAAGCTCAAAATAAGGATAAATGGTGGCCAACACAACTAAATATCTTAGAAGCTCAAAAACTTGAAATAATAAAGGAGACAAGGTCAGAAAAATACAAAACTAGCTCAAATTAGAGCTCAAAAATGGAAAAATCTCCCAAATACCTCTGCAAAAACTCAGAAATGGAAAAATTATGAAAATACACAAAGATACAGAGCCTCAATAGATTTCAGAGTGCAGGAAATCAAGCTTCAAAATAACACATCAATGGCGGAAGGGAAAAATTGCCAGGGATTTGCCCTCCAAAACAAGTTTGCATGCAAATGATTCAAAATTTTGTGTTACAAATAAACTTTGCCAACTACCCCACAAAAAACTAACTCAACCAGTGAGTTAAAGATCAACAGTGTCAAATCAACCATACAAAGATCAATGATGCCAAATGATAACCCAAGCCAACCACCAAGATACAAATCGATGGTTCAAGATCAACAAGTACATGAGATCAACGACAAGGATGGAGCACAGAGTCATAGGAAACCAAAAATCAATGCAACCATATCCCCTATAAATATCAATGGTTCAGTATGATCACAATATAGAGATAAAAATTGTTAGATTAGCTTACAATTAAACCCAACAACCATCCACATCTATCCCGGATTGAGCCACACAAGGATCAACGGTAATGGATCAAGCATATAAGGATCAACAACCACCATTGGTTCGCAGATGCCAATGAAATGAATGCAGAGTGCCAACAAGGAAAAAGGAAGGGTGAGGATCATGGCAAAGGGGACTAGACCCATTGAAATAAAATCATTGCATTGACCTTGGTTAAAGGTCTAAAAATATATGTCAAGAATAATCAAATACCGATCAAACAATAAAAATGTAATGATAATTCAAAAGGAGGTTCGTAAATGTATTATGACCATGAGAAAATCAAGAGGGCCCTTTTCAAACATATGATTTTTTGATCAAGTATATGCCGACCAAGTCAAAATAAGACCACATTACCTCATATTTTCCAAAACATCCTTAATTTCTTCAAAAGGTGGCCAATGCAAGAATAATATCAGGAAAGTGTAGCATCAGGGTGGTCCCCACAGAGAGGAGGAGAGGAAATTTTACCATGCATGGTCAACATCAAGATCTCACAAGTGGTCCCCACTCATTGGATGAATTTGGTAAAGTGTTAAAATAAAAGAACTATTTTTCTCACACAGGGAGATGATTCTTGCATGTGCATCCAAAAGGCAGAATTAAAGAATGCCAAGAATATCATTCAAAGGATAAAACACTAAGGAAAATGTCACATCAATTAGTTGAAGACAAGTTGCATGTATTGGAGAAGACTTGCTCATCAAGTAAAGCTTATTATTAGCCAAGTTATTCATCCCTTTTTTTAAAAAAAATAGATCAAATGCAAGTTTGGTGAGTTATTTTTGTACTCAAGCCTTATTAATGCCTCATTGTAATTAGCATCTATATTTTATTCCTTTTATTATTTATGATTAAAGATTAAAAATAGAATACATGGGTGAGTACAAATTTTAGCCTATTTTTAGGGTAGATAGGATGAAGAAACTTGCTATATATTGTGTGCAATTGCAAGGCACAAGGAGGAATTTTTGGACATAGAGAGTGCTGAAGCAGATTTTTCCAAGTTTTTCCCTTTGAATGAGAATTGATTTCTTCCTTTCCAATTATTTGTAGTGTTGTGTATACCTTATTATTTCTTGTGAATGTCAAATTCCTGATTAATCATCTTACCTTGCTAAAATTTAGTAATTTTTGCATAATATTAGTGTGCATGTTTATCTTAATAGTATTGTTTGTGAATCATTCCCTCAATACATCAAGTGTTTTGCCTTAATATTCTGCTAAAAACTATTGGTTTGTGCATCAAAATCCATTCTCAAATTATTTGTGCATGTACTCAGTCAAAGCCCTCAACAAGTTTGGTGTATCACCCTAATTTTCAATTCATTTACAGTCATCTTTTTACCCTCAAAACCCCTAAAAATTAGTTTAGGATACATCAAAAAGGAACCGCCTTGATACTGGAGACTCACCTCAACAATAGGTATACCCACAGACCTGAGGTGTTTCCATTGTATCTACAAAAGAGAGAGATCAGAGAAAGCTTAGAACCCCTGTAATCATCTCTCTATAGGGTGCACTTTTGAGAGATAACAATTTTTGGCATGCCCGATGGGATGACGAATGAGATCTAAGAAAATTACAACAATTTACAATAGATTTACAACAAAAGAGAAGTCACTTTTTGATTAACAGGCTGCAACAATTTATTTTAAAGATCAAAAGATTTATTTGGTGACTCCGTAAAGCAATTTCAGACTAGTTTTGTAGCATGTTCCATGCCTAAAGTGACTATAAGATCATTGGTAAGAGGAATTCCTTTTGAGTTTATTTCTTTACCTTTGAATTTTTAAGAAGAAGAAGAGTTGGTAATACCCTACCTTATAATAGGCCTGGTTTTGATAACCTCCTCCTAATCTTCCTTCACCATGTATTAATCTCTTTGTTCAAATTCCAAGTTATTCCAATGGCTATTCAACCACCTAGGAATTTTGTAACCTTTACTAATGGCACCCTTTAGTAATTCTAGTTTATCATGATATTCCCAATGCTGCCATAAAATTTTACCTACATTCACTGGTGAAAATAAGATTACTCCCACAGAAGCACATCAAAGATGTTGTAGTCCCTTTGTGTTGTCCATAACATAACTCATGAAGATGTAGCTTTAAGACTTCTAGTTGCATCTTTAAAGGAAAGCCTTGCAATGGTATAGAACCTTAGAAATTGGGAGCATAAGAACTTGGGATGAGTTGGGAGAAAATTACTTAAGAAATTTCAAGATCATTCTGATCATTTATCCCTCATAAAGTTTTCCACAATTAAAAGAGCCCCTCATGAATTTATGGCTAGTTTTAATATCCATTTTTCTAGAACTTGGGAAAGAATTCCAGCAAGTGTCAAGCCTCAAGTTGATCATGCTTTTCTTTATTATCTTAGAGCCCTAAACAATGATATTTCAACTATGATTTAGTCTATGGGAGGAGATACTCTCCCAACAGCTTATGATATTGTTATTCAAGATGAAAACAACCTTATTCAAGCTGGTAAATTGGCACCAAGGCCTTCAATGCCTCTTATAGTAGATTTTTCACCTATTCCGTAACCTATTACCATTATAGAGCCTATTGTTTTAGCTCCTTAGATGATGTATTTAAAGCTTTTGCAAACTATGGGTAATAAATTAACATCAATTGAAAAAAATTAGCCCAGCCTAGTAGGCCATATCAAGCTCCTTATCAACAAAACCAACAAAATCAATAGAATAGGCAGCCTTATCAAGCAGAATAAGAATTATAGACAACAATATCAGCCAAGGCAATTTGACCCAAAAGCTCCTAGTTCATCTAGCGCTCTTGTTCCAGTTAACATGGTTTCTGAGGAATGGTGTCAACCTTGTAATCAACCTCATTCAACTGCCAACTACCCAAATGCATTCCTCGAATATAAGCCTTGTTGCACAACCTCAACCTTTGAAGCATTGTACATGCCTCAAATGGAGGGTGGGCAACAAGATGCTCATAATTAGAAACCACTAGAACAAAATTTGGTCAGCTTTAGAGAGGAATAATTTATTGCAGTCACAACTAGATAAAAGAAAAGGCTTAGAGAGAGAAAAGTAGAAAAATAGACATGTTTTGCCCACATTCACTGACAAAACAACAAATTTTGGGTAAAAATAGCTAGCAAAAAAAACTAACTAGTAGTTTTGTTTGTTCCTAAAAAAAACTAAAATTTTCTCTCAAAAGGACCAACAAAACAATTACAACCTGATCCTAGAAGACTCTTCATACCTCAAATTTCAAAAGTTGTTAAAGCAGAGTCAGTTTTTTGCTAAAGCTTATGCTAAAATGGTAGAAGTGGTTTCAAAAATGGTAGCTTCTTTTAACATTGTTGATGTAATGAAGAAGCATAACATTAATATTTCACTTTGGGATGCTCTAAGTATTCCAAGACAACGAGATTTACTTTTCACAGAGCTTGCTAAGCTAGATTTCTTCTAAAAACCCAGGAAAAGGAAGCCCAAAAAGTAGACATGGTCCTTGGAACAATGGAGCAAGACCACATTAAAGAGGTTAAATGGATGGTTCAAAAGGTCTTAAATGCTCAAGATATCAAGAATCCACCACCATTTTATTTATCTTTGATTATTGGAGACCATTTAGTTCATAACTGCATGGTTGACAATGGTGCAAGTAGCACAGTTATGCCAAAAGAAATTGTAGAAAAATTGGGCCTGCAGTATGAACCTACAGAGAAAAGTGTGTTGCAACTAGATGGAACAACAACCAACATAGTTGGTATTATCAGAAATCTAGAGGTAACCCTACATGCTTGTCCCAATGTTACTATTTTACAAGATGTAACTGTTGTAGATTTACCTCCCTATTTTCCTTATGTTTATCACGAGATTTTACAGCAAAAATAGGAGGTTATCTCTCTTCAGATTGGTCATTTTTGTTCTTTACTACAAGATATGGAACCAAGGTTACCATAAATTTAGAGCCTTTGGCTAGATTTCATATTGAGCCACATGCTTCAAACACTGCAGCAATGAATTATGTAGCTTTAGATCAGTCTGATTTTGATGTTACAACACATGTTTCTACACTAGATGGTGTTTCTAATCTATTCATGGATGAAAAACTCAAGAAGAACAAGCTTATGACCCTTTCAAAGAAGTAGAAGAAGATTTTTTGGTGTTTATTGCTTGCATGAAGAAAATGCACCAATCCCCTTGTTGTCCAAAACGGAAAAAAAAAAGAAGGACTATGGAAGCTTCATTTCGATGGAGCTAAAAATAAGAAAGGACAAGGTGCAGGTTTAATGCTTACTTCCCCTTCAAATGAAAGGTACTTTTTCAGCTTTAAGTTTGTAGTTTTCTTGTACTTGTAATGTAGTTGAATATGAAGCGTTAATTCATGGCTTGTAATGGGCTAGAAAGAGAGGTATCAAGTACTTTACAAGTTTTTAGAGATTCAAATTAGTTATTAATCAAGTGAAAAACTTTAATGTGTGTAAGAATTCATTGTTGAAGTCTTACAAACATAGAGTTTCAGACTTAATGGATGATTTTGATGCTATTAACATTCAATTTGTCCCAAGAGCTAAAAATAAGCATGCAGATAGACTTGCAAGTTGGTGCCAGCTTTGATGTACTAGAACAGATTGAAAACAACAAAGTACAACCACATATTAAATTAATTATCAGACCTTCAGTGCCTGACAATGAAGAGAATTGGCAGGTTTTTGAAGATGATAAACAGATTTGTAGATTTTTGCAAAAGAAGAAGCTAAATTTTGCAGTAAATCAGGAAAAACTGCAACACTTCTATGGTGACCAGATTGTTCAGTTGAAGACAAATAAGTTTCCTCAAGGATTGGTCACTCTAGAAGACACATTTTAGTTCTGATGATCAGTTAAGAAAGGAAAAAGGAAATATTTCAACTCACGCAGATAACTACGAAGAAATCTTGGTGGATGATGAAAAAAACTACTTATTGGAAAGGTATGTTCTTCAGCTGAAAAACAGTCATTTATCAAATTATGTAAAGAATTCAGAGATGTTTTTTCTAGGAAGTACCAAGATCTGAGAGGGTTTGATCCAATTTTAGCTCAACATACAATAGAGTTACAACCAAATTCCAAGCCAGTTAGACAGAAGCAAAGGCCTGTAAATCAAAAATTGAGCCATTGATGAGAAAAGAGTTATCTAAGTTAATCGAATTAGGTATTATTTTTCTAGTTAAGCATTCAAGTTGGGTAGCTAATCTTGTTCCTATTTGGAAAAATAATGGAGAAATTAGGCTATGTGTGGATTTTAGAGACCTTAATAAAGCTTCATTAAAAGACCATTATCCGCTACCAAATATGGATCAGATTTTGAGAACAGTTTCTAGTTCAGAAAGATTGTCTCTTTTAGATGGCTATAAGTGGATACAATCAGATCTTGTGCATGAGGAAGATAGATACAAAACAACCTTTACCACTAAATGGGGCACTTATGCTTATAAAAGAATGCCTTTCAAGTCTTTCAAATGCCAAGTGCAATGTTTCAACATGCAATGGACATGGATTTTCATAGTTTATTAAATAAATGCATATTGGTTTACTTAGATGATGTCACCATTTTTCAAAGAATTTTGATGAACATCTAATGCATTTAAGGTAGACTTTTCAGCTTTGCAAGATAGTTTGGAATATCCTTGAATCCCAAAAAGTCCATTTTTTTAGTACATCAAGGTAAATTGTTGGGTCATATTGTTTCTAAACAAGGTTTAGCTATTGATCCTTTCATAATCGAAGCTATTTCATAGTTATCCTTACCTCATCATAAGAAAGCACTACAAAGTTTCCTTGGAAAGATCAACTTTGTTAGAAGATTTGTTCCAGATTTTGCAAAGCACTTGTCAAGCCTTTAACAACTATGTTAAAAAAGGATAAAATTTCTCTTGGACCAACGAAGGGAGAAAAGGATTTGAAGCAATTAAAACAACCATTTCACAAGCTCCTACTCTTGCAAATCAAATTTTGATAAATATTTTACAATGTATGCACTTGCTGGAGCTGAGACCATTTCACTATTTTAACTCAAGTTAATGATGAAAACATTGAGTAACCAATTTCTTTCTTTGGAAAAAGTTTGCATGACTATGAGACAAGGTACACCTTTCTTGAAAAATAGGTACTTTCAAGTAGTTAGAGGATTGAAAATTTCAAGTACATGCTTTCCAATAACAAGATACATGTTTTAGTTTCTCATCCAAGTGTGAAAGTGTTCTTGTTGAACAAAGAGTCTGAATGAGAAGAGAGCAGGATGGATTACGAAAGTTATGGAATATGATGTTGATATCCATGTTACAAAAATAGTTCAAGGAAAAGGTTTGTGTGAGCATCTAATTGCTGATATGGAAAAATAATAGGTCAAAATCAGAAGATCCAGAACAACATGTTGAAGTTACGTATATCAATAGTCAAATACCTTGGTACAACCTAGAAAATCAACAACCGAACTCTTAGTCAAGAAGTTCAGGAATCAAGATGGATGACTGATTTGGTTAACTACTTACAAACATGGTACTTATCTGGAAGGTATGGACAAAAATAAATGAAGGTATTTCAGGTTACAAGTTGTACCTTATGTTTTCATTGATGGCATGTTATTTAAAAGAGATATAAATGGAATTTTGTTGCGATGTATTGATTATGATAGAATTCAACAATTATTATCCAAATTCCATGAAGGACCTGTAGGAGGTCATTTTTTAGCATGTACTACAACCTTAAAAATTATGAAAGTTGGTTACTATTGGCCCAACATATTCAAAGGACTGCTTTGAATGGATCATAAAGTGTAAGAAATGTGCTTTCTTTGTTGGAAAAGAATGTTTAGCTTCGCTTCCCCTACACCTATTTCAATGGATCAACCATTCATGCAGTGGGGTCTTGACTTTATTGGCATGATAAATCCACCTTTCGTCACAAGGACACAAGTGGATTTTGACTTGCTATAGATTACTTTACACATAGAAAAGCAATAGCCTTAAAAGAGGCAATGAGACTTCAATACTATCCTTTTATGAAGGTATAGTTTATAGATTTGGTGTTCCAGTGACTATCATTTTAGATAATGCCTTAGCATTTCTTGGTGTAAAGGTAATAGATTGGGCTATCAAGCATGGAATTTATTTAAGTACATCATCTAATTATTACCCACAAGGTAATGGATTAGCTGAAAGTACTAATAAGAATATTTTGAGGATCATCAGAAGAACACTCAAAGATAACCAAAGAGCTTGGCATCTCATGTTGAATTCAACACTTTGGGCTGATAGAGTGACTCCTAAAAGATCAGTTGGCAATTCACCATACAAGCTTGTTTATGGAAGAGAGGCAAGAATGCCCATCTCAGTTGAGTTTCCTACATTAGATTTGTTGCATCAGATGGAATTACTTGAGAATGAACCATTATAGGTTCATTATGCAGAGTTAATGGAGTTACAAGAGCTAAGAGATCAAGCTCATCTAAACATGGAAAAGAATAAAAAATAGATGAAGAAAAATTTGATAAGAAGGCTAAGTTTAGAGTCTTCAATGAAGGAGACATTGTGTTAAAATGGGATGTTGATCATGCAAAGCCAGGAAACCACACAAATTTTGATACAATATGGAGTGGTCCTTATATGATTTCATCTTGCAAAGAACACAATGCATTTCATCTTTCAAGGTTGAATGGAGAAGAACTTCCCATTCTTGTGAATGGTATGTTTCTTAAACACTGTTATTGAAAATCCTACAGTGTTTGTTTAGAGTAGGATTTCCTTTCAATAAGTGCTTCATGCACATTGCAATGTTTTTCAATTCAATAAGTGCATTCATGCATGTGATCTAGTTTACCAGATCCTTTCCCATTTTTAGTTTGTTTTTTGGAAAGGAAATTTTGGTTATATGCTTTAACTCCATGCCCAATGGACAAGAGCAAGGCACTGGTCTACAAGCTAAGTAGAGACAAGCTTTCCCATAGGATTCCATAAATGTTGACAATTTTACACTTGTGCAAAAATGGGAAACTCAAAACTTTGTTACGATGGATGGCATTGGTGAAGTGAACCTAACTAGGGGGAATACATTATGTATTATTATGTTTTCATTGCATTAAATTGATGATTACATGTAATTTGCAGCTATGTGTGTTGTTACAAAATGTAACAAATCACATAGTCTACAATTCCATGTTTATCTTCAAGCAAGAGAACACAAAATCCCTAAGGATAGATGTATTAGCTTGATGAAGACCAGAATTACAAAATAAGTGGAGTGTTAATTTTGGAAAAACAAACAAAGTTACAGATTACAATAATTGAGAGTTCATTACTAAAGTTATAGGTATTTTAAAGTTCTTTCCTTCATGATTAAATACATCCAATTATGTTATTGAGTTGTTTAGTTCATTATACAATCCATACATAAAACTAAAATAGAAAGAAGTACACAACTCAGTTCCATAATTTAATGTTTTATTCATAAGGAATTTAAATGTTTCCCACACAAGTCATGGGATGTAACTCAAAAGCAATTCATAACTACTGAAGTAGAAGGTACATGTGCATGAAAAGAAAAGTAAAGGAGTATGAAAAAACCCATCATTGCCTTGAGTTTCTTTTCATCTCGTTGCTCCACTTCCAGCTCCATACTTTATTCATCTTCATCCTCATTATCCACATTGTCATTGTACCTGAGAAATAAAAAAGAAAGACTACTGTCATCATGAGCTCAAGGTTTTGATCCATATTCTATACTATCTAATTTCATGCAAATGGATCTCCTGACATCAGAGGTATGAGTTATAGCATAAGATACATCGAGAGACAAATATTAATGACAAGAGCAAGTATTCTACATCAGCACATATGATTCCTAGAATCATTTCAGAAAAGAAAGATAAAAGAAGAAAACTATGGAACATGAGAGAGGCCAAAAAGCCTAATGTTTTCTAACTAGTTTATCTAAATGTGCAGGTACAGGTAAGAAGAAGGAAATAAACACTAACTGTTGTGTTTGCATATCAAAAGTATTACATTCTAAATTTGAATCAAAAAGTGCATTTATTTCAGTTACTGAAGGATGAATATATAAAGATATAGTTGTACTAATCCATAAAAGAAATACAAGTTTAGTACTGCAAATTCTAACAAATGGAATGCATACAAGAAAGTGCAGATAATGATGTTGATCTAGCTTCAAAGCTTCAGTAGAATACCAAACTGAATCATACTTTATAATAACTTGGAGAAAAGGAAGATTGTACATTGCATAAGTCAAGGATACAGATCCAAGATATCATCAAAATTATGATACAGAAACAAAGTACAGGTGCTCAATTTCAGTAGTTAGCATGCTTCAAGTAGAAGAATTCATTCATGTCTATCACAATGATCAAAGTACAAATTCCAAGGGCACATTCTTTTGAACAAAACCATCAAGTACAATTTTTAGATGAAATAAAGTACACTTATGCAAAGTGTGGAAAATAAGATATCAAGTCTCATACTATCCCAGAGCTACTATCTACAAGAGAATATCATCATCTCAACTAAATGATTTACATAGAAGGAGTATTTTTAAGGACATAGTAATGAGAATGTACTAAAACAATGCATAAGGGGTGAGTTTAGTTGAGTAGAAGAAGAAGCCAAGAATTTCCAGATAGTTAAAACATCAAAGAATACATCCTGTGTTGATCAACTACAATTATGTCATATTGATCAAGATACAAAAGGAAAAATATATCAGAATTTGATCAAATTACAGTCAAGTGCAAAGTTTCTAGAAAGTAAAATAATGAAAAGATTGAAGTCATCACAGCCAATAAAAGTGATCAGGAAGTTGTTATTCAAGGTAGAGATGGAAAGAACCATCATGTTTTCAAACTATAGTGATCACATTCCATTGAATGAATGAGTACAAATATTGATACACGATCACTTTAAGTAATTCAGAAGCACATCCAGGCTATAATATCAACTAATCAAAATAAAGAGATAGATACAAATATCAAGTATTGATCATCCTCTAACATTTACATCTGAATACTACATTTTTCATCAAGACTACCACCATCAAATATAGCAGCAGATGAAAAACTAATAGGTACAATATCTTTCAAAGTAAATATTACTTCCAGCAGTTGATTTTTTAAAATACAAGCTACAAAGCTTGAAACAAAAGGGAAACTTGGTTCTATTACAAGCATTATTCATCCAACTTAAAGACACAGTTGCATCCTGAGTAAGTGAAAAGTTTTCAAAATACAAATTTTTAAGAACAAATCTCTGCAGGGTGTTCATCTTTTCAGAAAAGAATATCAAAAGTTCAAACAACAGACTGCTGAAAGTATATTAGAATTACTTTAAAGACAAGATTTGGATGATCAAGCAAGTCTATCAACTCTCAAGTTGTGAGGGTACAACATCTAAAAATGGAAGATTACAATCACATTTTCTCTACAACAATGA